>CAUYLG010017151.1:0-34068 GCA_963573385.1 Cacajao melanocephalus
AGGAGAAGAGGGAGGGTAGGAGGGGAGTTGGGGTGGAAAGGAGGAGGGGAGGGAGGGGAGGAGGGAGGAGAGGAAGGGAGTCGGGTTAGATGGGAGGAGAGGAGGGAGGGGAGGAGGGGAGTTGGGGTGGAAAGGAGGAGAGGAGACAGGGGAGGAGAGTTGGGGTGGAAGGGGAGGAGAGGAGACAGGGGAGGAGGATTAGAAGGGAGGAGAGAAGGGTGAGGAGGTGGGGAGTTGGGGTGGAAGGGAGGAAAAGAGGGAAGGGAGAAGAGGAGGGAGGGAGGGGCGGAGGAGAGTTAGGGTGGTAGGGCCGAGAGGGAGGAGAGGAGGGAGGGCAGGAGGGAGTCTGCTTCCAGTGCACCTGTTAGGGCCTCTTCCCCAGCTCCTGCTCCCGAGAGCTGACTGCTACTGGAGCCTTCGACCCTGAGCTGAGGCACAGCCAAGGGTAGCTGTTTGCTGGGGATGTACAGGTCGAAGCCAAGGGTGGAGAGAGAAGAGGGTGGCTGCCGGCTGAGGGTTAGGGTTGTAGACTGGCGCCGCTCCCCCAGCACAAACCACCACCCAATTACTTTCTGGCACAGAATTCTGAAGACCCTGAAGACTGGAACTAGAACCTGGCTTTCCAGGTCTTTCTGAAGGTCTGCTTTCCAAGGTAGAAGAATAGAACACAGTTCAATGAACAGCTTATCTTGGCTTGTTTAAATATTTAGACATGTGATATGTGACCTCTGGTATTCTTGCCCAGGCCCTGCAAGTGTTAGGACTGACACTGGACCCACGCCCTGGAGGTTCCGTGAGTTCTATTCAGGAAAGATGTGAAGCCTGGAAGTCTGGCTGGAGGCGGGGTGGGCTAGAGGCTGCATTTGCATTTTGATTTCCTATGAGTAAAGAGCTGACCTCTGTAGGGTACCGGCAATAAGTGTCCTCATTTTCCCGCCACTTCCCTTCACCCCACTCTGCTGGATCTCCCTTCTCCAGTTCTCTATGCTTCTAGATGATTCCATACCTTTTCAGGTCACATGCAGGTATAAGAAAAGCTTCACTTTCAGTTACCTAAATAGCTTGGCCCAGTCTAACATCCAATCTTCCATCTCCCCCCATCACTGCATTCTTACTTTATGCTCCTTAGGGCAGCTCAGGCCTGGAGCAGGCTCAGGCAGTTGCAGCGGGGATAGAGGTGGGGTCTCCTTCCATTCTGCACTAGGTCCTTGTACACGCAGGCTGCTCTGAGGGCCAGCAGAGAGGAGGGATTCAGGAGGACAAGGTCATACCTGCAGGCAGGCAGGGCATCTGAGGGGCAGGTGTGCAACACTAGTTTGTTCTCTCCCCATTGGGACCCCCAGCCCTACACTGTCCCCTCAGGCCGATTTCCTATAATACCTGTGGAATCCCCATAAACCAACCTGGGTCCTGATGTCAATTACATGGAGGATGGTCAAGCCCCTGTGCCACTGGGAGCTGCACTAAACATCCTCCTGCTTGAAGGCGAGTCTCATCAATTGTATGACTAGCCCTGAGCCCCAGCTTGGTCCCTCCTTGAATGGGGACCTACAACAGAAGAGATGCTTGTACCCTACAGACACATTTCTGCAGTCTCCACTGAGTAACGGGCTGGACATTGAGACACTCTGACCTTTAAAATTCCTTTCCCTGGGCCAAGGCTGTAGGTCCTGGGGAAATTTAATTATAGTCTCCAACTTTATTTGATTTGGGCATCAAAGGCAAGCATCTCTCTAATCTTGATAGTGAGACATAAGTAACAAAGAGAGCCCAGCAAAAGCACTACATGCAGAGACTTGTATAGGGTATTCATTCTTCCAATGCCTCCGCCAAGGCTCTTGTATACAAGTGAGGAGAGACCAGCTCTTAAGCAGAAAGGGGATTTCTTTAAAGGATACTGTAGCTCAAAAGACTGACAGGCAGGAAAGAGGCGGGACTGGCCGGGCACAGTGGCTCATGCCTGTAATCCCAGCATTTTGGGAGGCTGAGGCAGGAGGATCACTGGATCCCAAGAGTTCAAGATCAGCCTGGCAATATAGTGAGACCCCATCTCTACCAAAAAGTTAAAAATTAGCATGCACCTGTAATCGTCCCAGCTACTTGGGAGGCTGAGGTGGGAGGACTGCCTGAGCCTGGGAGTTTGAGGCTGCAGTGAGCCAAGATTGTGCCACTGCACTCCAGCCTAGACAACAGAGTGAGATCTTGTCTAAAAAAAAAAAAAAAAAAAGAGGCAGGACATCAATGAAAATGGGTCAAGGTCATGCCCCAAGAATAGTCTTGCTAGGAAGCTGCCCCTGGCCCCACCACCAGCAGCACTAGAAGCTGTCACTTCATGGCTATTGTGTCATCTGCCCCACTCTCTCCAGATGCAAAGTCCCAGATAGGAACATCCTAATGGCCAAGGCCAAGACACAGGGCCCCCAACTTTAGCTGCCAAGAGACTGGAAAACGATGTTCCCCACCCTCGTAACTTCTGCCTCACACTAGTACTTAACGGATGTGTCTTTACAAACAGAAGTGTGAGTGAATGCAGGATAACCCGAAAGTGACACCGGTTGAGTATACTGTTCAGGGTATACAGAGTATAGAGTTTGGAGTATATGGTGTGCTTTACCCGAGAAAAATGGTCACATCCCATTACTCTCATCTGTTTGTATGAGAAAGAGACATCGTTGTGGCTTCTCATGCCAATAACAGGATCTAACCATTGGTTAAAGTTTCGTATTTCAAAGCCTCTTATTATGATTTGGGGATTTTGAAAATTTCCTTAATCATCCATTATTTTCAATCCCTTTTTATCATTGCTAAGGTTAGACTGATGGGGTTACCAGAAATTAGGAGGCTGGTTTTCCAAGACTTCCTCGGCCACTGATCCTCTGTGCAACCTTGAGAAAGTTCCCTCCACTCTCCAAGCCTACACTTCACGATCTGGAAAATAAGGGGGTGGACAAGACGATCTCCAAGATTTCTTTCCTCTCTCACACTGCAAGATTCCATGCTTCTGCTCCAAGGAGCATTTGAAAGAAGCTAATTTCCCAATCAAATACCGTCCTCATCTCTTTCCGGGATTGAAGTCACCCAGTAGGCAGGATGTCCAGGACCCAAGGTTGCTTGATGTAAACATTGTTGAGAATGACTGCACTCCAGGACCAAAATAACCCACTGGAAAGGCCGTTCAAGCCATATTACCAAACAATACCCAGATTGTTTCCACTTTTGTCTTTCCTGTACGGGGGAGCTTGCTAAATATTCTTTTCTCTTACGTGCTCACATGCATGCATGCAGACATGCACTCACACATTTGCATCATTATCACTGAGGCCTGGAGTTTCCATATGCAGTTCTCTGGGTAAAAAGCTTTCTTTTTCATGGATTTTGCCTCAATTGCAGATACAGAGCAAGTTTGTGGGCTTTCTTTCAGTTCACACTTCATTTTTCACTTTATTCTGCATGTTGGATAGATTATCTGTCTGTATACATGTCCAGTTTATGTCCATATACAGAATAGGATCTGGCTAGGAATGTCCAAATATTGGATTTCTCTGGGGTGCCCATCCTCTCCACACTCAACTTCCTACTGGAGGGATGGGAAGAAGGAGAAATGAGGGTGAGAGTGCCGTCTGATGAAAAGTGCCTTTGAAGTGAACACTTGAGGGGCCTCAGTAGATATATGTGTCTGGTTCCAAGTTTTGCTTGAAGATAAATTAAATTTCCATGACCAAACACAATGTTGTACCTTGATTTATGAAGCGAGGCAGCTTCCCAGAAGCCTTGAGGGTGCCGTGGAGATGGTGATGCTGAGGAATGTGGCTGGACGAGGAGAAGACAGGAGATCTGGGGTGTGTGAGCCTGGAAAGTGACCCCAGTGTCTCCTCTCAGGACCATGTACCCACCAAGTCCAGAAACAGAATTCCTAGCAAGAATATCTTGGACCAACTCTTCCAGTGAAATCATTTAGAAATTCTGGAAAAATATATTTACAAAAAACGTAACTGCTTGAAGGCATCAGAAAGCAATTGAGGAAGCAAGAATTTGTGGGGAATAATCCAGAAGTAAGCCATAAAAGGTGAGCCAGAAATGTGGGACCACTTTTCCCCTTGACTGATGCATCAGAAGGGGAGCCAGGAATTTGGGACCAAATTCCCCTAAGTAACTTTCCAAGAGACTGAGAAACTGAGCAGAGCATCTCACAGTCTCAAGAGGCTCAGGACATACAAGTGAAGTTTAGAGACAATTTAAAAGGATAGCTCTTGGCCAGGTGCAATGGCTCACGCCTGTAATCTCAGCACTTTGGGAAGCCAAGGCGGGTAAATCACTTGAGGCCCGGAGTTCGAGACCAGCCTGGCCAACATGGTAAAACCCCCGTCTCTACTAAAAATACAAAAATCAGGTGGGCATGGTGGTGTGTGCCTACAGTCTCAGCTACTTGGGAGGCTGAGGCAGGAGAATCACTTGAACCTGGGAAGCAGAGGTTGCAATGAGCCAAGACTATGCCACTGCACTCCAGCCTGGGTAATAGAGCGAGACTGTGTCTTGGAGGAAAGAAAAAAAAGATAGGTCTTGATTAAAAAACCCAGGCTTTTGGTTGAAATACAAAATGGCTACACCCTAGTGGTATGAGTGAACAGAAAATAGGCCAGTACTCGTGATGACTAAAGTCGTACTGACTTACTGACTCCTGAATGAATTAGGGTAAATTGCTCTTAGCCTTAGGCTGGCAGGAAGTAAAAGCAAATCCTCTCTTAAGGAAGATAGCATTTTTCAGAATTTCAAATTGATTTCTACTGTTTTTCATATATGACATCCAGCAAAACCAATAAGGCTTGCCAAAACATAAGATCCAAACAAAAGCCAAGAGAAAAAAGACAATAGAAATGAACTCACAGTAACTATGTGAGATGACAGATAAGTTAATTTGCTTCACTATAATAATCATTTTACTATCTATATGTATGCCGTATCATGTTACAAACCTCAAATATACACAGTAAGATATCTTTTAAAAATAAAAATTTTGAAAAGAAAAGAAGTTTACAGAATATCCAAATCTGAAAATTAGTAGAAACAGATTTTAAAATAACCATAATTGATAGAGCCATGGAGTTAAAAAAGAATTCTGGCAGAAACCAGAAACTATATAAAAAAGAGCTAAATTTGTGACTAAAACCACAATATATGAAGTTAAGAATTTGATGGCTGCGTGTAAAAACAAATTACATTCAGTTGAAAAGATTAGTGAACTCGAAGATGGAAGAAAATTTCCAACTGAAGGACAGAATCAAAAGGAGAGAAAATGAAGAAAAGAGCAGAAGAGAAAAAAAACATGCGACAAAAAGGTCTACTATATATATATATGTAACTGGTGTATCAGCAGGAGAAGAGAAAGAATAGATCAGAAGTAGATTGTAAGGGATAAACATTGGAAATTGTCCAAAACCAATTAAAGAAATCAAGTTATAGATTCTAGAAGCTCTGGGTACCCCAAGAAGGATAAATACACACACACACACACACACACCCCTAGGTATGATAGACCAAAACTGCTGAAAACCAAAGACAAAGATAAAATCCTAAAAACATCTAGAGAAAAAAAGACATGTCTTAAATGAAGCAACCGTAAGACAGACAGCTGACTTCTTCACAGAAATAAAGCAGCCAGAAGTCAACAGACTATCTTTATAATGCTGTAAGAATACAACCAACTTAGAATTCTAATGTGCTTTAAAATATACATTAAAATATATCACAATACACAAAAACAGAAGAATAAATGAAATTAAAGTGTTCTAATATCATTGTATTGCCTGGACATGGTGAAAGTACCAATTTATATTAGACTTATGGATGTATGTTTTTATCTCTAAGAAAACCAATCAAAATAGTAGAATAATGCGTAATTAACAAACTACTAATGGAGAAAATGGAATAACAACAACAACAAAAAATCCAAAAACAGCAATAGACTGACAGTAGGAATGAAGGGCTTTAAAGTAAAATAAGGTCAGTTACAGAAAATTTGTAAAGTTAGGATTTTTGCACATTTAAGTTTTGGCAAGTAAATGTTGACTCTCATCTTTCACATCAGTAAACAGGGAATTGCATTAAAGTGTGATAAGTACAGTATAGGCAAATTTAGGAGGAGTTTTTCTATCAAAATTTACCAAGCTACAATAATTAAGTCATTGCATTATTGGTGCACAGATAAACCAATAGACCAGTGGAACAGAATAGAAATTCTAGAAACAGACATACAAGTACAGTTGATGGATAACAAAAGGTGTACTACAGAGAGTGGAAAAAGCATTGTCTTTTCAGTATCTGGAGTGGGTAAATTGGATATCCATGTGGAGAAAAAAAAAAAAAAAGTGAAACTTGACCCTACCTCACACCATACATAAAAAACCAGTTACAGGCTAGTTGTAGATTTAAATGTGAAAGGCAAAACAGTAAAGCTCCTACAAGATAAATGCAAGAAAATACTTTCATAGCCTTGGTGTAGGAAAAGGTTTTTAAAACTTTCCAGTAAATGCTTCAACCATGGAGGAAAAGATAGAGCAACCAAACTGTATTAAAATGAGAAACTTCTCTTGATCAAAAGATATCATTAAGAAAGTGATGTCATGGAGCAAAAGAGAAGAAAGAGAAGTAAAAGAGAAGGCCACGGAGCAGAATATGTTTACTACACCCAAAAGAGACAAAGGGCTTATATCCAGAAAGTTAAAATAATATTCCTAATCCCATCAGGAAAATGAATGAGAGACTTGAACAGGCACCTCTCGAAAGAGGATACCAAGATGGCCAACAAATAAAGGAAAAAGTGGTCAACCCCTTCAGTCACCAGAGTAACACAAATTAAAACCGCAATGAAATACTGCTATGCCAACACCAGAAGAGCTAAAAATTTTAAAGGGTATGGAGCAATTGCAACTTTCATAGACTGCTGACGAGAACAAAAATCAATACAATCACTTTGGAAAACTGCTTGGCAGAACCAACTGATGTCAAACATATGTGAACCTTGTGACCCAGCAATTCTACTTCTAGCTATGTGCCCAAAAGAAATATATCCATGTTCATCAAAATACAATTATAAAAATATTTATAAGCAGCATTATTCGTAATTGCCAAAAACTGGAACAGTGCAATGGCATAATAGATGCAAAGTGGCAAGTATAAGAGAAAGAAAGAAGGAAAGGAAAGAGAAGAAAAGAAAGGAAGAAAAGAAGAAAGGAAGAAAGGGATGGAGGGAAAAGAAGGAAAGGAAGGAAGGAGAGAGAGAGAGAGAGAGAGAGAGAGAAGGGGGAGGGCGGGCTAGTGGGAGGGAGAGAGGGAGAGAAAGCAAATAAGTAAACAAGCTAGCTCTGCCCTAGAAAATAATTTCACCAACATTTCTGTGACATTTAAGAAAACAACTGGGACCTGGAAACAATTAAAAATAAATAAATGTTTAAAAAACACGCCACTAGATTCTAAAGTCAGTGGTGTGGGAAGCAGAGGTTATCAGTGTTCAGAGGAGCGAAGACTCCCACAGACTAGGGCTGTCAGGAATGAGCTCAGGGAGGAAGGGGCTCAGAGTGCCCAGGATCCTGAGAGGGGTTTAGTAAGGATGGTACTGAGCCCTGCAGATTGCAATTCTAACATTACAGGATGTCTCTTCCTCTCCATACCCACACTCCCACCCAATCAGGCCCTTGTTAGCTAATCTGGACCATAGCAGAAACCTCCCCCCTCTAGATTCCCAGCCTCCTTCCCATCTTGCATCTGTAAACCTTGACTTCAGTGGAAACCAGAGTAATATTTTCAAACTGCCACCCAGATGCTGTCACTTGTGTGCTTCCTCCCCACCCAGAGGAAACAGCTCAAGCTCCTGAGGGCCAAGGCATTTTCGTGAAGCCTCCGCTCTTACCTGGCAGCCCCCCCGCCCCCAGACTCTTGCCGGCCCCTGGCCTCCCTTCCTGCCTGCCAGACTGAAATCTTCTTCCCACTCTGCTCTATCTGGTGACATTGTCCCACACTTGAGGGCTCCATCCAGCAACACCTCCTGGGTAACACCTTCCTCACCTCCCAAGGAACAGACTCCCACAGAATAGGGCTGTCAGGAATGAGCTCGGGGAGGAAGGGACCACTTCATTCCTCGGATCCCCCTGGGGCCCCCTGCCCACACCTATGTGACCTGGTCACAAACCTGTCTTCCCCGCCAGACCTGGGCTCCATGGGAATCATTCCAATTCCCTGCAGACTGACACAGGGTCTGGCCCCAAGGAAGGGCTCCACACACACTGAGTTAACAATCAATGCTATCTTGTACTTTCTAAGTACACTTTCCCCTTGCAAGTTGCTTTTATGCATCATTTGATTTTCACAATAAACCCCCCAGATTATCACGATTCACCAGGTGAGGAAACTGATGCTTAAATACATGGAAGGCGTGGTCCAGGCCCATCAGGGAGTGTATACGAGAACACCCACCATTGCCCTGAGGACAGTAGCCTCCCTGTCTTCTAGGAGGTCCCTTTCCAAGCCACTAGGATAGACTGGGACCCCAATTCTAAAGCAGGTCAGTGAGTCCTCCACAAAAGCTTTCCAGAAGTCATTTCCAAACACTCAGCTTGGTCTTTCCACCACATCCATCGCCTCCTCCCTGAGCCAGCTCTTCCCCTTCCAGTGATAGCTCCCCTCACTGCCCTGAGAGACCACTCAGCTGCATGGGCCCAAGCCCAGGGCAATGGGCACCAACACCAAGCCTGCAAGAAACCCACCCTCTGTGCCTCAATAGGCCATCTGCCTGGCTTCCATCAGATCCTGCCTGGCTTCCTTCACAACCTGGCCCTGGATGCTAACTATGGTGATGTGAAAGGGACATTGCAGCCAGGAAAGTAGGCTGCAAAACCACAGTGTGCTTTCACCCTGCAGTGCAGGGATTTGTCACTGTGTCCCTCCTGTCCTTCCTATCTCTCCCTAAAACCTTTCCCCATCCCCCTGACCTTCTCTAACCTTCTTGGAAGGTCCAAGATGGAGGCAGCAGCTGCAAGCTCACTTTCCTGTCCCCATCCCACCTTCCCACCTCCTTACACCATCTGTTGCCTCCCTAGCCTTTACTCAGCACACCTGCATTCCAGAGGCTTCAGTGGTAAAGTTTATTGTCAAATCTACCTGGCCTCCTACTGAGCAGAGCTAGCTCCTGGCAAGGACCTTGTTTCCAGGACCCCTAGAAGCCAGGACCCTGCTGCAATTTCAGGATATTGAAACATGCAGCTAGGAGAGCCTCAGCACAGAGAATGGAGGACCCTGCCCAAGCCCCATATTTTAGGACTCCACTCAGTCCCTCCCTCCTGCTGTCTCTCTACAGGTCAGGAGTCCACTGGGCAGAGTTGGCAGACAAAATACAGGATGCCCAATTAAATTTAAATTTCAGATAAACAACAAATAATTTGGGGAGTATAAGTGTGCATTTGAGACATACTTCTATTAAAATAGTGTTTGTTGATTATTGATATGGTTTTGCTGGATCTCCACCCAAATCTAATCTTGAATCCCCACATGTTGTGGGAGGGACCCAGCAGAAGGTAATTAAATCTCGGGGATAGGACTTTTGTGTGCTATTCTTGTGATAGCGAATAAGTCTCGCTAGATCTGATGGTTTTAAAAAGAGGAGTTCCACTGTACAAACTGTCTGCTGCCATCCATGTAAGATGTAACTTGCTCCTCCTTGCCTTCTGCCATGATTGTGAGGCTTCCCCAGCCATGTGGAACTGTAAGTCCATTAAACCTCTTTCTTTTGTAAATTGCCCAGTCTAGGGTATGTCTTTATCAGCAATGAGAAAACAGACTAATACAATTATCTGAAATTCAAATTTAAATGGGTGTTCTGTGTTTTAATTCAGTAGTCCCTAACTTTTTTGGCACCATGGGCCAGTTTCATGGAAGACAATTTTTCCACCAACTGGGGCAGGGGGTTGGTTTCAGGATGAAACTGTTCCACCTCAGATCATCAGGCACTCATTAGATTCTCATAAGGAGCAGGCAACCTAGATCCCTCGCAGTTCATAACAGAGTTCAAGCTCCCATGAGAAGCTAATGCCTGATGATCTGACAGGAGGCGGAACTCAGGTGGTAATGCTTACCCACCTGCTGTTCACCTCCTGCTATGCAGCCCAGTTCCTAACAGACCAGGATGGGTCCACGTCCAGGAGTTGGGGACCCCTGTTTTAATTTACTAAATCTGGTAACCCTAGCACAAGGTCAAGGGACATGCCCACCTCGAGTTCATGTCCTCCCTTTAGGATCATGCTCCAGGTACCTGGGGCCCTGCCCAAAGGTCCCGGGGCCCACTTTAGGGCATCTGCAGGTCCTCTTCTTGCAGCCATCTGCTCTCACCAGGGTGCACACTCCTGGGCCTGAGGATCAGCTTGGGGGTGTTTGGCTCTGGGATGGGAATGGAGCTTGGGCTGCAGGCTAGGTGCCCATAAGTACTCTGCAAGTTCCTTACGGTGAAGTCGGAGCCTGGGTTAGGGAAGAAAGGGGCAGACCACTGGCCAGAGCTTCCATCTGTACTTCACCAGCTTAGAAATGTTTCAGCAGGCCTAGCAGCAGGCACAAATGGTTCCTCCCAGAAGCTAAGCAAAGCAGTCCACACCTGTCACTCCTTCCCCACTTCCCACCTGCAGTAGAGTCCCCTGAGGGAGCCTGTTTGCTGGCCAGGATGGGGCAGCGCTGTGGTCATGCCATCACTGGCTCCGTTGTTCAAGAGTGTATCCCACGCAGGGGTGCAGGAAACCTGGAAGCCCACTAAAATTTAGTGGCTCTCCTACCGGGAAGCCGACAGGGCCCTGGCAAGATCCCTGAGCCTCAGTGTCTTCAAGGGCAAAAGGGGAAGAGTTCCTACCTTTTGGATGGTTGTGAAAATTAGGTATGAGTCCATAAAACGATGGAGACAGTAAAAAGAGCAATAGTTGCCAGGGGTTGGTAAGAGAAAGAGTTGAACAGTCTGAGCACAGAGGATTTCTAGAGCAGTGAAAATACTATGTGATACGAGAATGACATGGCCTTACACATGTCCTACGCCTGGAGTATACAGCACCAAGGGTGAACCCTAAAGAAAACTGTGGACTTCGGGTGACCCTAACGATGGCAACCAATGCACGCCCTGGTTGGAAGGTCGAGAGTGGGGGAGGGTGTTCGGGGATGGGTACAGGGGGTAAATGAAACTCCTTGTACTTTTGGCTCAATTTTGTAAACCTAAAATTGCTCGAAAAAATAACATCCATTAACTTTAAAAAATGAGGTACGGTAAAGAGCGCACGAGCGCCTACACACAGTCATTCAACAAACATTTATTTAGTGCCTATGATTCGTCTGTAAGTCTAGATGATCACTATGCGTGAAGCAGGTAGAGTGAGACTTAGGAGCCCGGGGGTTAGCTGGGCATCTCCCCCTGGAGAAAAACCGCCCCTGGAGGGCGCGCCATGGGTGCGCGGTGTAGACGCTGGCGGGCAGAGGCGGAGGTCCCGGCGCCCATCCCTGGAGCGGAGGCAGCAACCGGGCGCAACGGGGACAAGCGGGCTGGGCTGGGCTGGCCTGGCCTGGCCTGGCCGCGGGGTGCGGGGAGGCGGCGGCAAAGCCGGAGGCCGGCCGGCCGGCCGGCCGGCACGCGGTGGGGGGAGGAGCGGGGAGGAGCGGGGAGGAGCGGGGAGGAGCGGGGAGGAGCGGGGAGGAGCGGGGAGGAGCGGGGAGGAGCGGGGAGGAGCGGGGAGGAGCGGGGAGGAGCGGGGAGGGCGCGCGCCCTGCCTCGGCCCAGCGCCCCCGGGTGGCTGCTGCGCGGAGTGCGTAGTGCAAGGAACAAAGCCCGCGGCGGGGCGGGGTCGGCTGGGCGGCCGGGTCCGGGAACCGGGATTCCCCGAAGGACCTACGGACCAAATGAAAGCAGCTGTTTCTAGGCACGCTGCTGGAGATTAATCGGAGGGTCGCAAGCTAGGAGGGAAGGAGGCGCTGTGACACCCCCTCCCATTGGCAAAGGTTACCTCTTCAGCCCCCCGAAGCTCCAGTCTGAGCGCTGGCCTGGCAGAGACCCGACTCCCGGCCGAGGTAGAGGGAGAGGGAAGAGCACACGGCTAGAGAGCACCCTATAAGGTCCCGCAGAGCAGTGCTTGAGGAGAGCCAGAGGGGATGGCCCCAGACGCCCCACCCTCGGAGGCCGAGATGTGGACCGAAGTAGCAGAGGGGCAGAGAAGCACATGGGGGAGCGTGCGGCCCCGCAAGGCTCGCGTACCTGCAGTCAGCTGGAGAGGGTCAGAACAAGGGAGTCTCTCTACTCCGAGACCCCTCACCACCCCTCACTCTGCTGGTCCCTGCCATCTCCTGCCCGCAGAGGCTACCTTTGCTCAGCACCAATCTCCTCATGGGCAGGGGAGGAGATGCCACTTTCCCCTATAAAACAACCCAGAGCTGCCCACGGTGGCAAAGGAAGGAGACCCTGCTGAGGACAAGCCATATGTACTGCCACTCCTACTTCAGTGTCCATGCGCAGAGCTGAGCATGGACCTCAGCCTGAACCCAGGTGCTTGGCTGAGACCAGGCTGGAGCATCCACTAATACCTCAACAAGAGTCTAGAATGATAGGAGGAAACAGGCAGATCCTCCTGAATCCAGACCAGGCTTCTCCAACCCATGAGGCCCAGGATGGCTTTGAATGCGGCCAAAACAAATTCGTAAACTTTCTTCAAACAGTATGAGGGTTGTTTTTTGTTTTTGTGATTTTTTTTTTTTTTTTAAAAGACAGAGTCTTGCTGTGTCGCCAGGCTGGAGTGCAGTGGTGCAATCTCGGCTCAGTGCAGCCTCCACCTCCTGGGTTCAAGTGATTCTCCTGCCTCAGACTCCCGAGTAGCTAGGACTACAGGCGCACACCAGCCACCACGCCCGGCTAGTTTTTTTGGGTTTTTTTTGTTTTTTTTTTTTGTTTTTTTGTATTTTTAGTATTTTTTTGTATTTTCACCATGTTGCCCAGGCAGTCTGCCCGCCTTGGCCTCCCAAAGTGCTAGGATTACAGGAGTGAGCCACCACACCCGGCCTCCTATTCCCACTTCTAACCTCAGACACAAGCTTCTTCCTCTGGTGGTGGTTCTCTCAAAATTACTACCCACGCCCCAGTATCTGCTGAGGCTGCAACTTGAGAGCTTTGAAGGAAGCCTGGGCAGGGTAGTATTAACAGTTGATTAAATGCAGGTGTTGTGGTCATTGCATTATTGCTGCATCAGACGTTTGGTTAAGAAGTCATCTCCCTACACTTATATATTGTTAGTGGGAATGTAAATGAGTTCAGCTCCTGTAGAAAGCAATTTGGAGATTTCTCAAAGAACTTAGAGCTACCATTCTACTCAGCAATCCCCTTACTGGGTATATATCCAAAGTAAATCATTCTACCAAAAAGACACATGCACTCACGTTCACCACAGCACTATTCACAAGAGCAAAGACATGGAATCAACCTGGGTGCCCATCAACAGTGGACTAGATAAAGAAAATGTGGTACAGGTACACCTTGGAATACTATGCAGCCATAAAAAAGAATGAAATCATGTTCTTTGCAACAACATGGATGCAGCCAGAGACCATTATTTTAGGTGAATTCACACAGGGAAAGGAAACCAAATCTGCAGGTCCTCACTTATAAGTGGGAGCTAAACACTGGGTACTCATGGACATAAAGATGACAATATATACTGGGTACTACTAGAGAGGAGGGGGCAAGAAGGGGGCAGGGGTTGAAAAACCACTGGGTACTATGCTCACTACCTGGGTGATGGGATCATTTGTACCCCAAAGCTCAGCATCATCCCATATGCCCATGTAACAAACCTGCACATACACCCTCTGAATCTAAAGGTTGAAATTATTAAAAATAATTATAATAATGATAAAGAAAATAAAGAACTCACCTTCCTGATGACCTGCTTTCTTGGGGAAATCCAGTTTGATGTAAATATTCCAGACTATGGCAAATGTTCTTGTAAAGGGCCAGATAGGAAACATGACGGGCTTTGTGGGCCATACAATTTCTGTTGCAACTAGTCAACTCTGCTGTTGTGGTAACAGCAGCCATAGATCGTATGTAAATGAATGGGCATGGCTGTTCCAGTAAAACTTTATTTACAAAAACAAGCACTGTTGAGAAATGCTGAGTGTATGATAAAAATATATTCTTTGCTAAGAACAGCGGCAAGAAAAACCTTGCTGCCCCACACCAAGTGGAAAACTACTTGGGGCTTTCTAAAGTAGCAAGACAGTATATGTATATCATACACCGGTTAAAACAATTCTTTAAGCAGGGGATACGTGACCCTGCCCCCATGGCTCCCTCGTGGAGAATGCTTTCTGGTTGTCCTTGATCAGTGGTAAGCAGGCACCAGCTGCCTACCTAGTTTATCTTGGTTCTATGAGAAGACGCCTGTTTGTTAATGATAATCACCTGTTCAGAGAAAAAACTGCGTGAGTCAGAGTCTGCTCGAGGCCCTCAGCCCAGAACGCCGTCAGCTCCTGAGGCTCTCAGCTTGGAAGGCTGTTGGCCCTCACTTTGCTGTTCTATCTGGGTGCCTGTTTTTGTTTTTTGGGTTTTTTTTTTTTTTTTTTTGAGACAGAATCTTGCTCTGTCGCCAGGCTGGAGTGCAGTGGTGTGATCTCAGCTCACTGCAACCTCTGCCTCCCAGGTTCAAGTGATTCTCCTGCCTCAGCCTCCTGAGTAGCTGGGGCTACAGGCATCCACCAACATGCCCGGCTAATTTTTGTATTTTCAGTAGAGACGGGGTTTCACCATGTTGTTAAGGATGGTCTCGATCTTTTGATCTCGTGATCCTCCTGCCTCAGCCTCCCAAAGTGCTAGGATTACAGGTGTGAGCCACTGTGCCCGGCTCTGGGTGTCTGCTTCTTAATGCCTTCAGTGCCACCTGGGTGGGGGTCTCGGTAAAGCACTGAGCTGGATTTGAAGCAGGCTGTTTGTTGCCTATCCCTGATCAGACTATAATATGTATTTTGGCATCATGACTTAACTGAGCAGAAAAGTGAGTGAAAAATACCTTAACTTGGCCTCAACTTTTAGGTGGCAAGACCAGGCCTGGTCTCATAGCTGGGTAACTCCTGAGTCTGTTTCCTCACCTAAAAATGGGGGTAATCATGAATATAGCAGGTAATGATGTTCACTCTAGACACCCCTTTCTATAAGCCTCTGATGTTGGATAAAATTAACCATGTGAGTTTAACACTGCAGGGCACCTTTATAAACCCCAGTTGCTCTGCCCTTATAATCTCCCAGTGTGAGTCGAGGACCATCCCGGGGCTAAGTTATTTGGGGAGAGGGCAAAGGGTCCTGGTGGGACAGGCCTGGATGCGCCTGTGCTTGACCTATAGCTTCTCACAGAAGCTGGAGGCTTGGGAATATGATCAACTGCTTTCTCACATTTTTTGAAATACGGTCAGCAAGCTGATGATCTTTTGCAGCTCTTTAATTGCTTTATTACTGCAGTTTCCACTCTTTCAGCTCTGGCTGGGCTGCCTGCAGCTGCAGGGCAGAAACTCTTTCCAGAGGCTGAGGACAGCAAGAACCCCTGTGATGTGGCTGGCCTCAGACACTGGACCCAGCACTTCCTCCCCGGCTTGAACATTTGCGTCACTCCATCTTACGGCACCATGAGGCTATCAGGAGGATGGGGACGGGGCTGTCTTTTTGTGCCATTCCAGTTGGGGCCCAGGACCCAAGCAAGCCCTTCAAAGGGGCCCCATTGGTACCAGCTCTTCTGAGAAGCAGATGGGACTACAGCCCTTCCTTTCCCAGAGGCTGGACCCTCAGAGCTGCAGGGTTCAGGCCTATGTGAGCACTTGGGCACCACTCCAAGGGCTTCTGTGTCATTTCCTGGTGACCTTCAAGCAACAGAGATTGTTAGGTGGGGCAGGTTTTTAAAGACCCAACCTCACTGGGGACCTGACGGTAGCATCCAAGGAAAGGTGTCAGCCTTCTGCTCTAGAATTCGTGTTCTCACAGGTTTGCCTCTAGCGTCAGAGGGCTCTGCACTCCCAGCAAATTAAGAGCCTCGTTTCTAGACCACCACACCCATTTTATAGATGAGGAAGCTAAGACTCAGAGAAGGGAGGAACGAGCCCTGCCAGTGAGCGACACTAGTTCTAGACTCTGGGCCTCTCCCAGGCGGCTTGGCTCAGAGCAAGCTTCTGACATCAGCATTAATTATTTTATTTATTGCTTCCCCGTCACTACTCTTCCACACCCCTCTTTATCAACGGAGCAGCTGCTTGGACCCTCCTGGAGGAGGGCAGGGTCTTAGAGCTGTTGGCAGAGCCTTGGGGAGCTGGGGCTACCTGGCATGAAGGTGAAGGTTCTGCCCTCTCCTGCAAGGGGCTGGGAGGGGGCCCACAGTGAAGAAAAAGAAGAGAAAAGCAGCTTGCACGTTCTGCCTGTCCACAGGGAGGTGGCGGGAAGTGGCAGCCATGGAGGGAGCCGCAGGATCCAGCCCCCAGGGCCCGGGCACGATGACCTCATCAGGCATTTCCAGCTTTTATGATCTGCCAACAAGGCCACAAGTGACACAGACACCTCCCCTGGCAGCCTGTTCTCCAGGGCGATGGGTGGTGATCTCACCCTGGCTGGAATGCCACTGCCATCTGCATGCCCCTGACCAGGTCACAGGCCACCAGACCCAGGCCCAGGCACTGAGCAGAGGCCAGAGGGAGTGGAGTGGCCTAGATGAAGAGAAGGAGTCAGGTGAGCTGAGGATGCCACCCAGGAGGCCTGAAACTGGGGCTGGGAGGCTGAGAGAGCTCGGCCCTAGGGAAGCAAGAGAGGGCTTGACATGCATTCAAGTCAGAGGGACAGCTACTCTTGGGCCCTCCCACTTGGAATCCCCAAACTGGGCCCCATGAGGCACCTTCAGCTGCTGCTCACTCTGTGGTCACCTTCCTCAGCTCAGAGATCTCTCTCTCTCACTCTCCCCCCCGCCCCCCCCCACACACACAGCGTCTGGGTAACAAATCACTAGTATTGAGTTGAAATCTTGGACTGGACACTTGATATGGAATGACCCTGGGCAAGTTACTTTTCCTCTGTGTGCCTCAGTTTCCTTGCAAAATGGGAATCACAGCAATAGTGTTTTCTTCCTAGGGCTAGTGAGCCAGCGCATAGTGTCTGGGACATGGGATGTGCTCATAAAAGGTTAGTTACCGCTGTTGCTGAGTAATGAGAGCAGGCTAAAGGAGAATGTTCCTAGCCCCCACCTCCACCTTTGCCCCCATGGCAGTAAGCAGCGACTCCAGGCAGGGAGCCATCTCGGAAGTGCTGGGCCCCCACACTCAAGGACTCCAAGTGTGACTGATATTAAAGAGCAGCAACATAGATTTTAAGGCGTTGTCTGTCTACACCACTGGACTTTGAAGACTTCAAGTAATTATTATCTCTGTTATAATAACGCAATTGAGGTTCAGAGAGTGTAAACGGCTATTCAAAGTGTCACAGCCAGTAGATCACAAAATCAAGGTTCACACACTGTACTTCACTGGCCAAAGCCCCACAGATCACTGACCACTGGTGTTCTGGTGGGTTTTTATGTTTTTGTTTTTGTTTTTTGAGACATAATCTTGCTCTGTCACCCAAGCTGAAGTGTAGTGGCACGATCTCGGCTCACTGCAACCCCCGCCTCCCAGGTTCAAGCAATTCTCCTGCCTCAGCCTCCTGAGTAGCTGGGACTACAGGCATGCACCACCATGCCTGGCTAATTTTTGTATTTTTAGTAGAGACGGGGTTTTGCCGTGTCAGCCAGGCTGGTCTCAAACTTCTGGCCTCAAGCTATCCCACCGGCCTTGGCCTCCCAAAGTGCTGGGATTATAGGTGTGAGCCACCTCGCCCAGCCTGTTCTAGTGTTTTGGACTCAGTTATACAGATTTGTACTAATTCAGCACATATGAACTGAACACTGTCTCTACCCAACCCTGATCTAGATATTGTCCATGTGCAAAAGAGGAAGGGATGGTTAGGAAGACCAACTGACAGAAAACCACTTACATAAATGCAGAAAACAGAATACATAACAAGCCATTTTCTCTCTGGGTATAGTAATTAGGACATTGGCTAAGTTGCTGTAACAGAAACTCACCACCACAGTGGCTTAAGTAAGATTTGTTTATTTCTCTTTCATAATAGTCTAGAGGTGAGTGGCCCAGACTGGCAGGGCAGCTCTGTTCCATAAAAACATTCAGGGATCCAAGTCCTGTCCATCTTTTTTCTGTCGCATCCCCTAAGGCAGCGGGCCCCAACCTTTTGGGCACCAGGGACCAGGTTTGGGACATAGCCCACACCAGCAGCCTTGGCCCATGGACATCCTAAACGGAGGCAGCCCCAGTTTTGTGGAAGACAATTTTTCCATGGACCAGAGGGTGGGAGAATGGTGGTTTGGGGATGATTCAAGTGCATTCCATTTATTGTGCACTTTATTTTTATTATTATATTGTAATATATAATGAAAATTATAAAAATTATATAACTTACCATAATGTAGAATCAATGGCGGCCCTGAGCTTGTTTTCCTGCAACTAGACAGTTTCATCTGAGGGTGATGGGAGACAGTGACAGATCATCAGGCATTACATTCTCATAAGGAGCATACAACCTAGGTCCCTCACATGCACAGGTCACAGTAGGGCTCACGCTCCTGTGAGAATCTAATGCCATAGCTGATCTGACAGGAGGCAGAGCTCTGGCGGTAACATCAGTGATGGGGAGCGGCTGTAAATACAGATGAAGCTTCGCCTGCTCACTCACTGCTTACCTTCTGCTGTGCAGCCTGGTTCCTAACAGACCGCGGACCAGGACTGGTCCATGGCCTAGGAGCTGAGGACTCCTGCCCTAAGCAAGAGTTCTCAACCTGGAGTCCATAGATAGAAATCAAGGGGTTTGTGAACTTGAATAGAAAAAATTACATCTGCATTTACAAAAACTTCTACATAAAATGTAACATTTCCTTCAATTATGCAAATGGCAATAAGCCTCCGAAATACTAGCAAGATCAAGGACTTTGTGGCCAAGAGAAATCATGAAGATTTTTCAGTCACACAACAGTGCTGAACATATCTCAAACTATCACTTAATATTTATGACTATTTTAAAGTTACAGTTGTTATCAGCCCTGCTGCTAGACTTTATTATTTAATGTGAATAATACCGTGTCACAAATTGAGGTGTACTTATGTGTGAACTTGTGTCTCAGTTATTTTAATATCTGTATTTCAATATAATTGGTTTCTTTTGTAATCTTCTGTATTTTATTTTATGCATTGAAATAAATGCATATGGCGTGGTAAAGTCCATACGCTTCACCGTACTGCCAAGAGAGACCATGTCACGAAAGAGAGACCCCTGGCCCAGGCAGCTGTCCCCACAGGCTTGGTCCAAGCTTACTCATTGTCCATTTGCAACCCAGCGCATGGGAGTCCAGAAGTGGAAAAGGAAAGGACATACTATTTCCTCCTAGGCGAGTGACACAAAACGTGACCCTTTCACTCCAGTCATTTTCTGTGGGTGAGAACTTGGTCACATGGCCACACAGAAATAGCTGCAAGGAAAGCAGGGAAATAAGGTGTCCCACATGGGGCCCATTTGCCAAAACTCTGTTACATGGAAGGAAGGAAGGGAGGAACGAAGGAAAGCAGGAGGAATTTTCAGGTCTAAATAAGAGTTGGGGTTTTCTCATCTGTAAAAGCAGGAGATGGAAACAGAGCCGTTGTTTTTCATATTTTTGATCAGTTAACATCTTGTTTCAGAGGAAGTCACATCCTACAGATGGAAACAGGGCATCTTGTTCAAGTGGCAGCAGAAGACCCAGGACTCTTGCGGCATGGTCTCCCCTTTCCTGACCCTTTCCCCAAGGGGGCTCCCTGAAGCACCACCAAGAAACCCTGGGCCAAGGAGAAGTATGCCATCTGTATTACTCCGTTTTCACACTGCTGATAAAGACGTACCCGAGACTGGGTAATTGGTAAAGAAAAAGAGGTTTAATGGACTCACAGTGCCACATGGCTGGGGAGACCTCACAATCATGGCAGCAAAAGGAGAAGCAAAGGCAGGTTCTTACATCGTGGCAGGTAAGAGAGAATGAGAGCCAAGCAAAAGGGGTTTCCCTGATAAAACCATCAGATCTCATGAGACTTATTCTCTACCACGAGAACAGTATGGGGGAAACCGCCCCTGTGATTCAAGTATCTCCCACTAGGTCCCACCCACAACACGTGGGGATTATGGGAGTACAATTCAAGATGAGATTTGCATGGGGACAGAGCCAAACCATATCACCATCCAGGTCTGGGTAGCATGTGGGCCTCTTTCAGCCCTGTCCTCTCCTAATGACACTGCAAGTATGGGGGCTCCCAAAACAGGGAGACTCACCTCTGTGTGTGAAGGTGAAGGGGCAGGGAAGACTTTGGGGGAATGTCTTGAAGAAAAAGTATTGAAAGTAGCCCAAAGTGAGGTAGAGAATGGAATTCTGGGAGGGGAGAATGGCAGGGGAAAGCTCTAGGATGGGATCACAGAGGTCTGCTAGTGAGCAAATGAGGGGTCTGCCTAACTGCTGAAGGCCACAGGACAGATCCTGGAGAGGCCTGGCAGGGCCGACACAGCCCACGCCAATAGCCTTGGCCCACAGGCCTAAATGGAGGCAGCCCCAGAAACATAACTTTCTGGAGCTTCCTTTTATTGGTTGGAAAACCTGAAATGTTCATCATTTGGAGGGAATATTCAGACCAAGTTTAATACTCATTTTTTATTCCACTATTATTGATTAAGCTTCTACTTTGTATCAAGCACTAGGAGAGACAGTCAATATACAAATAAATTATAACCAATATATAAATAATCAAGGAATAATGACTTTGCTATTGACATAAAACTATAATAACAAGCATCAGGTAGATGCTAAAAGTTCCCAGCATTAGTCTGAGGAATACCAGAAAATGCAACGTTCTATAAACACCGCTTTTTTGGAGTTTTGCTCTTGTCTACCAGCCGGAAGTGCAATAGCATGATCTCGGCTCACTGTGACCTCCACCTCCTGGGTTCAAGCAATTCTCCTGCCTCAGCCTCCTGAGCAGCTGGAATTATGAGCACATGCCACTACGCCTGGCTAATTTTTGTATTTTTAGTAGAGACGCAGTTTCACCACATTGGCCAGGCTGGTCTGGAACTCCTGACCTCAGGTGATCTGCCCTCCTTGGCCTCCCAAAGTGCTGGTATTATTACAGGCATGAGCCACCATGCCTGGCCTAAACACTGCTTTTAAGAGGCAGAATTTTAAAGTCAGATTAGACTTATTTCAAATCTTAACTCTCCCACTCCTAGTTATATGCAACTTTGTGCACATTACCCCTCTGCCCTCAGTTTTCTCATCTGTAAAATGTACCCACCTGATAAAGTGTCTGTGAATATTCAATAAGATGTTGCATTAAGTATTTAATATAGAATCTGGCATATAGTCAGTATACAATTAATGTTTTTTAATACTATTATTATAATTATTAACTAAAGATAGGGGCCTTAGCTAAATAAAGCTTTCAAAGTTATGTATAACATATTTAATTCAGAACTATTGAGGACTTCAGCTGTGATTTTTCTGTGTGTATTTATAAGTATGTGTTTTCATGAATACAGACTAGTATCCCTTATGACCAGCTTTGAGTAAAGGACACTTTTATGGTTCAAAATAATTAAATGAGCAATTGCTGCCCAAAGTAACAGAAAATCCCACACTTTCCTCCAGACACCTTTTGTTTTACCCAGAACTACCCAGGATTTATTTATTCCAAAGTCAGTCCAGATTGCAAATACCAGCCAGAGAGCGCTCCCAAGTGTTTGAGTATTTGTGCTGCTTCCATTGCAGCCACATGGGGGCGCTGCTGGTCACTATTTCTGCACCGCCGGGTTGTTACACATTCGTGCTTAGAAGTATGGCTAACAGTAATCAGCACTGTCAGAGACCACAGACCCCACATCCTGGGCTGTGCTCCAAGGATGATGCTTTTTCTGCTCACACTCTCCTAAGCTCAGCTGTTGTTTTTGCAGCACAACCTTCTGTGCCAAGGAAGCGGGGTCAGGAGGGCTTTCCAGTGACAGCATTCCCTATAGTCTCTAGGCTCAAGTGATGGGGTGAGTCACCAGTCTCTCCCTTTCCTCCAGCTCAGTTCCCTTGACTCCTATGCAGACCCTAGCCATCAACTAGCCTGGTAGAAGTATCAAGAGCAGACAGATCCAGCCACAAAAGATCTTACAAGCTCTTGCCCAGGGCAATTGGAGCCTTTGTGACTTTAGATATTTGTATGCAAGTAACAGCCCCTGCAAGATGACTCTCTGTCTCAACTTAAACCAAGAATTAACTGGCATTCTCTCAGATAATAATAATAGAAGAAGAAAGAAGAAGGAGGAGAAGGAAAAGAAGAAGAAACTAGCTAATATGTATTGAAAGCCAGGTGCCAAGCTCTCTGCTACCTCACCCTGACCTGTGAGGTAGGTCCTGTTATTGACTCCATGCTACAGATGAGGCAATGCGACTTTACCATGTTATATGCACTCAAGTTGTTTTTCTAACCCTCCTGTGCATACGCCCCTGCCTCTATAATATCCCACCTAGGAAAGACAAGTAGTAAAATTATCGATTCTACTTTTTTGGTCTTGTTACTTATGATAATTTTTTCTGTTGCTCAAAGTTAAGTAAACTTAGAAAAATGGTAGCATAACCAATGACAACTAGTTAGTCAAACAGTGTTGAACTAAAACTTGGAGACCTGGGTTCTAGTCCCAGCTCTGCCAATATTTTGATGCATGCAATTGGGAAAAAATCACATGACCTCTCTGAGCTTTGGTTTCCTCGTCTGCAAAATGACAGATGGACCAAATGCCATTTAGGTCACTTCTAATTCTGAAGTTCTGTAATTCTGTAAAACAGTCACACTTTAAATCCAAAATCAGTGAGGCATGACAACATATATGCTCACCCATGTATAAAACGTTGCAGGAGTAACCATTTGGCTAAGCCATCCATTTATTCGTTCCTTCCAGATGGCTTGAAGGGAACCTCTCAGAAAAGATTAACAGTTTGAAGCAAATGACTGCGAAATCCCCGGGAGAGCCAGATGCACTTAATCCAGGGCTGGTTATTGGATCACTTCTGATTCATCTCCCTTGTCTGGTCTTAATTTGCTTGTTAATAGCTTGTTCTTTTTCTCCTCCAGTTCCTGCTATTGTCCGTTCTTTGTTCCTTTCAGGAACTGTGATCACAAAATGTCAGTCTGCTATTGTGAGAGATGGTTCTGCCTGGTGGCTCTTTGGTCCTCTCTTCCCAAGCACTGTTGGGTGCCCCAGCTCCTCCCACCCTCTCTGCTTCAATCAAGACACTTACGTTGTAGAAAGCATAGCTGACTGCAGCAGCTGCAATTTTTATAATCTCCCTCGAAGCCAAATATTAAAGTATTTTAGTGGAACTTTGAAGTTCAGCAGGGCGGTACCTGCACTGATTGCCTGTCACTTGAATGCCAGTCACTTTCTTGTGACATGACTCTTTCATTGTAATGCAAAAAAAACAAAAGCAGAAAACAAACTGCCTCACTAATACATTTGAGGTTTAAAAACTTGTAAAACCCAGCGTGGGTAAGAGGGTGATGAAGGGGGAGCTTGCGAATGCTGCTGATGGGAGTGTGAACAGCGATGGCCTTTCTAGAAGGCAACTTGATGCTACAAATCAAAAGTTTAAAAACATGCACACTTGTGCTTGTGCCAGTGTTTCCTATTAGACTATTAGACAACTGAATTCCAAGAAATAATCATATTTAGCTCTGAGGCCATATTTAGATATGAAGCTGTTCAGCACAGCATGCTTGTAATTTAAAAATGTGGGACACAAATTTCCAAGAAGAGGAGATTCAATAAATAAATAATGATATATCTACATAAGGGAATACTCTTCACTTATTAGAAATTGTGTTGTAGAACATTTAATTACACAAATGTAATTACGTGCAAGAATTGTGTTACAAAACAGTCTATGTAGGACAGCTCCATAAAACCTGTGTGAATGATTATGTGTGTGTGTATACATGTTAAACAAAATAGAATAGAAGCCAACATATGAGTAGTGTTTATTTCTGCACAGTGGAACACTATACAATGTTTATTTTCTTTTTTGTACCTCTAAAATTTAGCTTTATTAAACATAAAAATATCTATACATATATATAATTTTTTTTAGACAATGTCTCTCCCTGTCTCCCAGGCTGGAGTGCAATGGCACCATCTCAGCTCACTGCAACCTCTGCCTCCCTGGTTCAAGCAATTCTCCTGCCTCAGCCTCCCAAGTAGCTGGGATCATGGGCACGCACCATCATGCCTGGCTAATTGTTTGTATCCTTAGTAGAGATGGGTTTCACCATGTTGGCCAGGCTGGTCTTGAACTCCTGACCTCATGATCTGCCCACCTTGGCCTCACAAAGTGCTGGGATTACAGGTGTGAGCCACCATACCCAGCCTAATTTTTTTTTTTTTTTGAGACAAAGTCTCACTCTGTTGCCAGGCTGGAGTGCAGTGGCATGATCTTGGCTCACTGCAACCTCCGCGTCCCAGGTTCAAGCGATTCTACTGCCTCAGCCTCCTGAGTAGAACAAAACACATGTAATAATTTTCTGTGACCCAGGTCAGCAGGCAAGAGACGGGCAGGCAAGCCAGATGTAAGTCTCTTCTCTCTTAGAGAAACAAACCAGTTATTTTCTTCTGGCCACTCAACTCCCTTACTTTCTGCTCTTCGTTCTTCAAATGAGAGGCCTCAGGACTTCTCGCAGGGGTGAACAGCCCTTTCAGTCATTCCAGCAGGTGAGCCAAGCTAGAGGCCTGCTCCCCATCAGTAACCCTCTCCTCCATGATGTGCTGAAAGGGTACATTAGGCACATTTTTCCTCAGTGTTCAGTAGCATCATATTGGTAGCTTGAAACTGGGCATGATGGGAGTATTTACACCACAGAAATTGGAAAAAGCTACAATCAGGGCTTCTTTTTTGCCTCCCTGGATAGCCACTTGGCTGCTTGAAACCACTGACACCTCCACAGCTTCCTGCTATGGCAGCCACTATTGACCTAGTGGCGCAAAGGTTTTATGCTCTCTGCTCACCTCCAGAACTGCACGTCAGCCCCCTCAGCTTGGGTCATACCGTGTTCTAGACCAGTGGTTCTGAAAGTGCAGTCCCTGCCCCTGCAGCATCAGCACCTCTGGGAACTGACTAGATATGCCCACTCTTAGGCTCGATGCTGGACCTACTGAATCAGACACTCTCCGGTGGGTCCCAGCAATCTGCTTTAACAAGCCCCGCGGGTGACACTGATGCTCACTCAAGTGTGCACTGTACAGGCCACTCCTAGTTCCCAGGAAGGATTATTTATACCCACAGGGAGATGGGCCACGTTCTGGGCTATTTTTCTATAGATCTGCCTTTGCCAAACAAAGAACTCCTGAATCAACCTGCAAGAAAGTAAAATTCTTATCCAGATTACTAATATCCCACCCTCTCCCATTCTCCACCTTTCCATGGGGGCAAGGGTGTCTGAGATCATAAAAACTCCGCATCCTGAACAGAGGCTGCAGGCCACTCCCCAACAGACATCAGAATTCAAATGATACAAAAGGAAGCCTACAGCATTCATATTTTTCCTCATGGAAGGAAGGATCGAATATCAAAAGTTTAGTAATTCTCTTCCACTTTTTCTTTTTTTATCCTGCTTTTTTGTTTTTCTAAATAAATGCTTTGTCTGCCTCTAGCATGTGCTCAAGCCAGCAAGTCCTGCCACCAAGAAGTGGCATACATTTTCACTGAAGTCTCCCCAAAGCAAAGCTTGGCAGCTCAAGCTCCCCAGACACATGCTTTCTGCATATTCCAAGGAAGTGGTGAGGACAAAGGGTCTGTTTTGACACCAATCACTTGCCTAGGGGCAGCGGTCGAGGAGCTGCAACACAAAGAGACAATTCTGGCCTTGATCTGATATGCCACAGGCTGGATGGGACTTTGGGACATGCATTTGACCAATGTTCCGGAGGGAAGGGCAGCCACAAAGCAAACCCTGCCCCTTGCCAATCAGGATATAGGCAATTTGCTTCCCTCCAAAGCTGAGGTAGGCTGGATCGTCTTGGGATCCATTAGTCTCCCAGCAGTCACCTCCTGGCTGTTTGTTTGACAGTGAGGAACCCATCGCCTTGACTTTCAAAAGCAGTCATCCTCCTATCAGCACCAATGGAAGAGAGCAGTCACATAAAAAACTTGCGTAAAAATAAAATCACTTACATTTGGCTCTGTCGTACACAGCATGTTTCAGGAACAGCAGATTTGTTCTAATTTGCTTTGGCTGCAATTAATATTAAAACGAGGTGGCAGGGAACAGGGACAGAGCCTGGCTTTAATGATGTGTCACAAGCAGAAAACGGAGAGCAGTCAGCAACTGGAATGGAGCCCTGTGACTGGGAATGGCTGGCTCAGCTGAAGCGAGACATTTACATTCTGGGCAGCCTCCCCCCGCCAAATGCACCTCATACGCTTCCCAACCCAGGATCATGACATTACCCTTTGCAAGCTGGTTCTCAGTGAGATCTCGGCTTGCACCTGCCTGTGTGCAGAGGAGAGGCCAGAGCTTGCAAAGGAGCACTGTCCCGCACAGTGGCAGCAGGTCCCAGATGGGGAGAACTGCTCCTATCCATGCTGCATGGACCAGGGCAGGACTTGTGAACTGGGGTCCCATTGATCCTACTCTCCCTGGCTTAAAAGACAAGCAGCATGGAAGTAAGGGAGAGAGACATTGCTTTGAGATAAGCTGCCATCATGTATTTGGAAAAAGGAAATAATCTCCACACTTTAGCACAGACCCTTGGTTGGTTCCTCTGGTGACCAGCCCCCATCCTGAAGCTATCTAGGGGCCCTGCCAAGAGCCAGCTCATTAGCATAGACTCAGATATGTTCAGAGAGGGCTCATTATAAATGATAAAAGATACTCCTGTCACTCAGGCGATTCCAAGAGTTTCAGGAATATCTACGCCAGGAATGGGGCAAAGACTCTGTGTGTGTGTATGTGTGTGTGTGTGTGTGTGTGTGTGTGTGTGTGTGTGTGTTTGAGATGGAGTCTCCCTCTATTGCCCAGGCTGGAGTGCAGTGGCACAATGTCGGCTCACTGCAACTCCCGCCTCCTGGATTCAAGTGATTCTCCTGCCTCAGCCTCCCAAGTAGCTGGGATTACAGGCCCGCACCACCACACCCAGCTAGGTTTTGTATTTTTAGTAGAGACATGATTTCACCATATTGGCCAGGTATTATATTCGCCAGGCTGGTCTCGAACTCCTGACCTCATGATCTGCTCGTCTCGACCTCCCAAAGTGCTGGGATTACAGGCGTGAGCCACTGCACCGGGCCCCGAATATTTTTTTTATTCTACCACACTTGGCTTTCCCCAGCTCGCTGACTGGTGTCCACTGGATGCCCTTCTCTAAGAATTCATGTGCTCACAACTCCTCCTGCCAGGCATTCTGCTACCAGAAAACGCAACCTAGGATAGGGGCTAAATGCAACCACTGCTTGCCAGCAATCTCAAGGCCTCACAGGGGCATTCATTAACTCAGTTATTCATCACTCACCCCTACATTTAACAAAAATTTACTGAGGCACCAGCAACGTGCTAGGCCCTTTATATGGAGTGGTAAGCAAGATTCCTGCCCTCACAGGCCTTCTATATTCACTGGGAGGACTGACAGTAACTAGTAACTGCTGTCATGTTGGTTTGGTAATCATGAGATCATAGAGAGCTTGTGAGCCATGCTCGGGGCAATACAAAGCCATTGAAGGCCTTTCAAGTGGGGGACAGGGAGGGAGACTTGAGGCCACAATGTTGCTTTTTAAAGATAGCCCTCTGGCTGGTGAATGGATGGTGCCATCGCAAGAGTGGGCACAGCAGACCACTTAGAAGGCTCTTGCAGCAACCCAAGGCCCAGTGGATGGAGGCTGGGACTGGGCGAGTGACCATGTGTTGGGCAGAGATGGGAAAGGAGGAAAGGACCTATGGGGACTTGCTAACTCAGGAGTCAAGAGCCCCTCATGTGGAAGACAGTCCAGCAGCACACGTGTGTATAAGCACAGCCTAAACTCAGGCCTCCAAGGGCAGCTGGCGCTCAGGGATGGAGCTGATGAGCAGGGGTGGGGCTGATGAGCCAGGCTAGGGTGGTCAGGGAAGGCTGCATGGAAGGGGAGGACTTGAACACCTTTGAAGGGATGAGAAGCATTTGGATTGGCCTGAGGTCTTGCCCACACTGTCAAGATGATAGTGCATTGGGGTCAGGGTCTGCATCGGCAGAGGAGCAGGACTTGAGGTGATGTGCAGTTGAAGGCAGCCAAAAGTGTCCCTGGTGAGACTCCTTCATTCGGGAGGAAAGAGTCCTGCCGGCAATCAGGGCTGACCTCATGGCTACAGCCCGATTTCCTCACATGCAGAGGCTGTGAGCAGGGCAGAAAAAAGGCCACTCTAAAGCCCTCCAAGGGTTTGTGACCTTTCTCCTTGAAAGGTGGGACTATCCTGGTCTAGCCACCGCTAGAAAGTGTGTGGCTTCCATGTCCGGGGATCAGAGCTCTTCAGCCGGTCGCCGGTGTTGCCAGTACCCCAGAGTGCTAATTCTGGTGTTGAATATCTGCTTCAAGCTCCCTTTTATCTCTGGGGAATCTGACAAAGTGGGTTTTAATTTTTCACCAGAGCTCAGTGTTTCAAAGTCAGGGGAAGAGAGGATGAAGGAAGTGAGTATTTGCCCTGACAAATGGACTCATGCAGTAGAGGGTCTGTGGAGGCTGATCTGACACCTGCTGTCCCCTGGGACTGAGTCCCTCTGGCCACTGACCAGCTCAGGGATGCATGCACGCCTTTCTCTGAGGCAGAAAAAGGGGTCTGAAGGCTGGGTGCCTGGGCCCCTTCGCCCCCATGCTGACGCTCTGCTGTTAGAACCCCCTCACTCACACATTCAGCTCTCGGTTACACAATCCAAGGATTTTCATTGCCAGAACCTGGAAATCCAGCTCACCTTGGGACTAGGCTTCAGAGATTCCCATTTACAAATATTTACTGAGCACTTGCTCTGGGCTTAGCTCTGGGATAGCAACTCTGGGATCAATCATTGTTTAGGACCTACTAAGACAGACATTGAGCTCTCACTTTTCCTGATGCTCACAACATCCCTACGAGGTAGGTGTTATAAACCCATTGCACAGGTGAGAAGAAACATTTACCTGCTCTGGCAGGTAAATGACATTCCCAAGATCGCAGTCACAGTAGCAGCATGATTTTAACCAGTCTGATCCCAGACTCTTCTCTTCCTTCTTTTCCCCATTGTGACCCATTCATTGGAGAGAGAAAACTCCTTAAGGTGCTTCCATCTCACTGGAGAGAGAAAATGACACACGTGAAACAGTGATTACACCGAAAAGTGGCAAAGCTACAATCACTCCAGATAAGAGCAGGAGGAAGGGAGCCAGCTCTGTGCCTGGAATTTTGTATTTATCATCATATTGAATTCCCCTGCAACCCCATGAGAAAGGATAAATAATATCCTCTTTCTACCAGCACCATTTAATACAGTATTACATAAACATGTCACACAAATACAAACTGGCATTCATATAGATATGGCATTGTAGTGACATTATTTTAAGTTGAATTTCGATATTTCTGTTGGAATACCAGCTCTTCTGGGTTCTAGCTTGCCAGTCCACCTTGCAGATTTTGGACTTGTCAGCCTTCATAATCATGTGAGTCAATTTCTTATAATACATCTCTTTCTACATATGTACTTTACAGCCCATGCTCTTTCCTCTGGCATACAACTTGTAAAGAAGAGAAAGAGATCAGTCATGGTGATTCATGCCCAGAATCCCAGCACTTTAAAAAGCCAAGGCAGGCAAATCCTTGAGACCCGGCATTTGACTGTTAAAATGTAAAAATTAGCTGAGCCTGTGATCCCAGTTACTCAGGAGGCTGAGGCGGGAGGATCACCTGAGCCCAGGGAGGTTGAGGCTTCAGTAAGCTTGATAGCACCACTACATTCCAGCCTGGGTGACAGAGTGAGACCCTGTCTCAAAAAATAAAAATGAAAAAGAGAAAGAGCCATCCACACATCAGGCTGGTGGCTCATGGCCTTAACAATATTTCCAGGACCATCTCTCCCACCTCCACCAGCCACACCTTTCTGACTCCCATATACTCCCCAAACGGCTCAGCCCCCACCTGTGTGGGCACCAGTTTCTTCCTTCTGTAGGGCTGTGCATACCCTTGCACCAGATTTTCACCGCTCTGTGGGCCCATGAATCCCATCCTAGCCCCTTTCTCTTTAAAATCAGACATCCTTAACCAGCTTCCTTCTCCAGGCTTTCTTCGCTGTTGTTTTCTCAAAAGACATCTCTCTCGTGCTTGAGTTTTCTCCCTTCCTCCTTCTTTACCCTCCTTCTCTCCTTACCTTCCCCTCCCCTCCTTCCCCTTCTTGCTGTCTGTCTTAGTCCACTGCATTTGTAGACTCCAAAGACCATCAGGTCAAGGCTGATAACGTTAAGTGCTGTGCCAATAATACTCTACCTCTAGGGAAAGGCACGCCGTAGGTTTCGAAGTGAGATTAGACAAGATAAAAAGCCAGAGCCCAGGCTAGAATGCAGTCTAAAAATGGGTATTAAAAACTTCTTTTATGCCAATAATTGTGCTTAACAATGGAGACAGGAAGGAATAAGGGATGAAAATAACAAGCAGCCAACCAATATTTTATTTAAACCTGTGAAATGCCCTGGGCAATAGAACAAGAATCCCATTCTCTCTCCCTCTTTCTCTTCCTCTCTCTCTCTTTCATTCTTTTTTCTTTCTTTCTTTCTTTCACTCTTTCTTTCACTCTTTCTTTCTTCCTTCTTTTCTCTCTTTTTCTTTCTTTCAGAAAAAAAAAAAAAAGCCAGAGCCATCAGACATTCAAGCCCTGGACAGCGCCCTGAAGTTTCCTTCTGCATAACTGTCCAGCTGCATCCTCTTCCGTGGAAAGTTAAGCCTGCTTGTCCTCACCAACCTTTGTGGCATGTGCCAGAGTGCAGGGCCATGCAACACACAGCCCACTTTGGTTTTCTGACAGGATGAAATATTAGAAAGCTGCTTTCTTTCCAAAATGCCCAGATACGGCATTTTGACCCTTAAAAAGAAGAGGCAATTGGCAATTTCCCATCAGTAAGTTGGATAATTATATTTTAAATACATCTTCCCCATGAGATTCAATCAAGTTATTTTCATTTTGGATTGAAATGAAATGTAATGGCCAGGCGCGGTGGTTCACGCCTGTAATCCTGGCACTTTAGGAGCAGAGGCAAGTGGATCACCCGAGATCAGGAGTTCAAGACCAGCCTGACCAACATGGTGAAACCCTGTCTCTACTAAAAATTAGCCAGAAATCACTAGAACCCAGGAGGCAGAGGCTGCAGTGAGCCAAGATCACGCCACTGCACTCCAACCTGGGCGACAGAGCAAGACTCTGTCTCAAAAAACAAAAACAAAACAAAACAAAAAAGAAATGAAAATATGCAGCCCATTTTTTTTAATTGAATTGGCCCTCCTGCCAAAAAATAGGAAAAACGCTTGTTCACCACTAGTATTTGTTGTCACACAGACTTTGATTTAACTCCTGCCTCTGCTGCTTACCAGCTGTGCAACCATAGACAAGGGATTTAAATGCTTTCTGCAAAATGGGGGTCAGAATAACCAATTCATGAAGCTGTAAATCAAGTATATGTCATGTGACACCTACTGCGATGGTTAATTTTATGCATTAACTTGGCTCAGCCAGGGGGTGCCCAAATATTTGTCAAACATTATTCTGGGTGTTTCTGTAAGGTTGTTTTTGACAGAGATTAACATTTCAATCAGTGGACGTTGAGTAAAGTATATTTGCCCTCCTTTATGTGACTGGACCTCATCCGATCAAGTTAAAGGGCCTGAATTGAACAAAAAGACCAGGCTTGCCCACCTAGCAAGAGAGAATTCTTCAACAGGCTGCCTTTGAACTTCACCTTCAGCATCAGCTCTTCCTAATTCTACAATCATCTGGAATATTGGCTTTTCTGAGTTCAAGCTTGCCAGCCCACCCAGCTGGTTTTGGATTTGCCAGCCTCCATAATCATGTAAATCAATTTCTTATAGGACATCTCTTCCTATATATATAGACATCTTATTGGTTCTGTTTCTCCAGGTGGATGACTATAGAATGGTTCTGTTTCTCCAATATGATGATTAATATGATCTACCTAGCTCAATGCCTAAAGTATAGCAAATACCCAACAGGACTCTGTAGTTTTCAGATTTTGAAGTTCTCACCCTCAGATTTATCTGGCATTGGGTGGATTTCAGCTGAGCATAACTGGCAAACTCAGAAATAAATGATAAAATGATAAATCAGGAAGCTTATAACTGGAAAGTGGAATAGTATTTTGTAAGGCCAAAATTCCTACTCAATTCAGGATATGTAGTAGTTACTTTTCAACCTTTTAATTGTGAAAAGCCCATAAATGAATAGCTTAACAAAATATTCTAAAGCAAACAGATGTGTAAACACCTCGAGGTCAAGAAATGGAAAGTTGCCAGTGCCCCAGAAGTCCTCAGTTCTGTCTCTGTGACTTTTATAATAATCCCTTCTCATGTTCCTTATGGCTTTCTCACCCAAGAATGTATCACTGAATTATTACCGTACATATCCTTGTGTATCTCACTTCCTTTCTTTCAACATTGCCTGTGCAATTCATCTGTATTGTTGAGTGTGGCTGTAGTTTGCTTGGTGTTCAGTTTTATTCCTTTTTGTTGTTGTTGTTTAAGAGTCAGAGTCTCACTTCAAAGTGCAGGGATTATAGGCATGAGCCACCATGCCCAGCCCAGTTTTATTCTTGTATACAATTCTATTATATGAATCTACTACACTTTATTTATCCATTCTACCATGAACAGCATGAAAAAGATGAGGTAAGTGCAGAAAATTGGGTGTGTAACTGAGCCATGGTATAATTGTAAGGAGGTTGAGGCCAGGCGCGGTGGCTCATGCCTGTAATCCCAGCACTTCGGGAGACCAAGGTGGGTGGATCACAAGTTCAAGAGATTGAGACCATCCTGGCCAACATGGTAAAACCCCATCTCTACTATAATACAAAAAATTAGCCAGGTGTGGTGGTACACGCCTGTAGTCCCAGCTACACAGGAGGCTGAGGCAGGGGAATTGCTTGAACCCAGGTGAAAGAGGATGCAGTGAGCTGAGATCCCACCATTGCACTCCACCTTGAGACAGAGCAAGACTCCATCTCAAAAAAAAAAAAAAAAAAAGAGGGAGAGATCCAAGATGGCGGATTAGCAACAGCTCAGGAATGTAGCTCCCAGTGAAAGCGCAGAGAGCGAGTGGACGCCACAATTTCAGACGAATTTCTGTTGCCCACAAACTGGGAGCTACCCAGCAGAGGAGCCACACGGGTCACCAGTGCGACTCTTTTGGGCAGCGCGGTGCAACACAGCGCTTCTCAGTGCGGAGTATACAGGACTGGGTGCCCTTTGAGTTGGGCTTAGCTGGTCCCATCCCCACAAAGAGAACAGCAATTGGAAGCACTGCGGACTAAGAGTTTCACAGTAAGCACAGCTGAACCCAGGAAGGCCTAGCTCTGTGGGGAAAGGGCGTCCACCGAAGGAAAACTAATAAACAGAAAAAACTTCATCACCAACAAGCCGGACATCCACTCAGACCCAATCTGAAAGTTGGTAATTACAAAGATGACAGGTGGATAAATCCACAAAAATGGGAAGAAACCAGTGCAAAAAGGCTGAGAACACTCGAAATCAGAATGCCTCTCCTCCTACAGGGGATTGCAGCTCCTCATCAGCAAGAGAACAAGGCCTGATGGAGAATGAGTGCGATGAACTGACAGAATCAGGCTTCAGAAGGTGGATAATAAGAAACTTCTGTGAGCTAAAAGA
>CAUYLG010017154.1:0-32643 GCA_963573385.1 Cacajao melanocephalus
TGTGGCTCCTCCGCCGGGAATCTCCTAGTCTGTGGGCAACAAAAATTCGTCTGAAAGTGCGGCGTCCACTCGCTCTCTGCGCTTTCACTGGGAGCTACAATCCTGAGCTGTTGTTAATCGGCCATCTTGGATCTCTCCCCCTCGAAATTTTAAATCACTTTTTTGCTTGAGAGGCAGGACAATGCAGTGGTTAAGAACACTGACTCATATCTCAAAGAGATTTGGTTTATTTTTTTTATATTGTACTTTAAAATTCTGTATCTACCACCTGTTAGCTCTGGGATGAAAGGTAAAACAATTAAGCTTTCTGATTCTTACTTTCATAATCATTAAAATTAGTATACGTGTTTCATAAAACAGAGGTCTTGTGTTGCTGGATATGAAGCGATAGGAGGGACAACTACTTGAAACATTAGGAAGAGCTTAATCTGTTTACTGAAACCACTTTGAAAGGTTGTACTGCCATATCTCCATATAGAAAGAAATGTTTCAGCCCCTTACCTGGATTAAAAAGAACAGAACCCACAGATAGGTGCTATTATTTTTAGGCATTTGATATTTTTCTAGTAATGAGGAATGGCTGCCCATTGGTGGATTCATTTGGAAAGAATGAAATGTTCCTGGATTTCATCAAATTACATATACTAAAAGCATATGTCCTAGTGAATACTGAGTTAATCTGCTTGTTTTCCTCGCACATGCATTAAGGAAAAAGCATCTTAAGGAATTTTTTAAGGTGTTGGGATATACTCCACAGACGTCATGGAAAAAATAAGGATGAGTACATCAGGACCTATACTGAATATAAGAAACTACAGTGCATTCATAGACGCATGAGTGATTTTTTTTTTTCCATTACGGGATTAATTTCGTAGAATACTGTGGCACATTTCTTAGCATTTCTAGCCAGTGAAAAGTGGATGGAAAAAATTAAGAGCAAGACCATCTTTTTGACCAAAGGAGACAGTTGTTTAAATTCCCTATGCTTTCTTTCTAAATATTATTCTGCTGTGCTAGCTTGCCTCTTGGTCTTAAAATAGAATTTTGCAAGTACCATTTACATCCTTATGTCAGTCCGTTACTACAAAGCAGGTGAAAATTAAACATACAGTCCCTGGAACCAGAAACTTTAAGGCAGATTTCTAAGGCCAAGAGGTCATCTCCTTAGGTTAACAGACATTTGGATACATTAACCCATCCCATTCCTAAACAGCCACACTTACATGCAAATTTTCCCTATAATTTGAGGCATCTGTAAATAATGCAGATGATTCTAGGTCCCGAAGGTGCCAGGACAGAAATTAGGCTCCTTTGGCAATTGCAGTAACTTTTTCAAGTTACACAGATTATCACTTAAGTGTCTGGTTCATCAAATACAATATGATATATAAAGAAAGGAGTAGGAGGGAAATGTGGTAGAGATATGTATTTGAACTGATTTAAAAATATGTCTCCTTTGAATGACTAATGTAATGTTCCAAGGTAGAATTTTGCGGTTTCTTAAATGCTTTGCTCTTAAAACATATTTACAACCTGTACTCAGAATGAAAAGTTGAATATGAGTAGTATATGGGACAGCAACAAATCTTTATTTCAAAATTTTTGTGCCGGCTTTTAAGAACAAACGTTAAAGTTAAATGCTAGCTCTTGCATATTCTAGGTGGAATAATAAGTAGGTTTTCATATTCTTTGAAAAAGAAAAGAAAGAAAAAATCTGTGATTTTTGGTCATGAAAGAGAAAGCCTGTGGTGAGAGATTTAACTATAATGGTTTGGGCTGAGGCTTATGCTTTTCCATTGTCTATAATAATTGATTGAATCATGTTTCTTTGTTTTCTAAAGAAAAGACAATCATAGTAAACAATATGTTTTTACTCTTCAGGGATACACACTAATACTTATCCTTTTTTTCCCAAGCACTTGTAGTTGTCAGAATGTATTCATGTACATTTCACATAAATGTGAGCCTCTTAATGTCTGTGTGTGATGAGTAAAAGAGGAATCATCCTGTTTTACAGCTGAACTGACCTTCAGAGAGACTATGACTTGCCCAAGGTCAGACTGTGTCTCTCTTTAATGTTATTTGATTACAAGCAAAATAAGCCCAGCTCACACTGACTTAAGGAATAAACAAGTTGTTCATTGGCTCATATAACTTGAAGCCTGCAGGGGTGGTGTGGGAAGGGAAAGAAAAGGTGAACTGTCTTTACCCATGGCTAGATCCAGAGACTGAATGATGTCATCATGTCTCTTTCCCTTATCATGATCACTCATCTTTGCTTTCCTCTGCATTGCCTGTGTTCTTGGACAGGCTCAATTCTGATTGGAGAAAGATGATGGCCATCAGCTCTAGTCTTATATTCCATCCTCTTATCAAACAGAGTGCTTTATTTTCCCAGTTGACGCACATCAACCTGGCTTTGGCCATAAATATGGAATATGCTGATTGCCCAGTCCTAGGTCACATGCCTTCCCTTGGAACTGAGGACAGGGGTGCTGTTAACCCTACCTTAAGCTCTATGAATTAATCACAAAAGGGAAATAATTATCTTAAAGATAAGTCAGTCTGCAGTTACCAAAAGAAGAGGGAATAGATCTTGGGCAGGCGAAAAAATTATCCATACCTTCTAGCTTCTAAGTAGGAGGACAAGGATTCAAGCCCAGGTCAGCTTGACTTCAAAGTGTTCTCTCCTTACACTATATTATGCTACCTCCCTATATTATTTTGTAAATATTATACTGTTTTGCTTAGTACAATTATAACTCAAAAATAATCACAAAATCTATTAGTACTACCTCAGGAAATCTCTATACTGCATATAAATAGTGACAAAGAAAATTACTGGCATATGTAAACAAATTAACATTAAATAATTCAATGTTTTCACAGAAACTGCCAAGAAAAAGATTGAGCTATCTCTTTATTAACCAAACCTTTCAGTGATGGCTTCCCAACTATATCAACTCTACCTCATTCTAATTCTACATCAGTCCATGTCAAGAATTGCTTATGCTAATTTCTGAAGGGGATAAAAAATGAGCAGTACCTAGATCCTCTCACTAAGTAATTTGAAATTTAGTGGGGTCTAGAAGATGAGAATGAGAATTAGGTGGTCTTACAAATAGCTACAGTTATGCACTGTGTAACAAGGTGGTTCTACAAGACAATAATGGACCTGAAAAATTCCTATCACCTGGTGACATTGTAGCTGTCCTAACATTGTAACACAATGCATTAGTCATGTGTTTGTGGTAATGCTGGTGTAAACAAACCTACTGCACTGCCATTCATATATAAGTATAGCACATACAATTATATAAAGTACATAATACTTTCCAATGATAATAAACAACTATGTTACTGGTTTATGTATTTACTACACTATACTTTTTATCATTTTAGAGTGTACTCTTACTCATTAAAAAATTTTAATGGTAAAACAGCCTTACATGTTTTTTCCAGGAGGTATTTCAGAAGATGACATTGTTATCACAGGAGATGACAGATTCATGTGTTTTATTGCCCCTGAAGACCTTCCAGTGGGAGGAAATATGGAGGTGGAAGACAGTGATATTGACAGTCCCGACCCTGTATAGGCCTAAGTTAATGTGTGTGTGTCTTAATTTTTTTAAAAAAAAGTTGAAACTGTAAAAAATTAAAATTAAAAAGCTTATAGAAAAAGGATATAAAGAAATATTTTTGTACAGCTGTATAATGTACAGGTATACCATTTTTAATCATTTATACTATATTTTTAGTGTACCTTTTCTATGTTTACATATACAAATACTTACCATTGTGTTACAATTGCCTACAGTATTCAGTAGAGTCACATACTGTACAGGTTTGTAGCCTAGGAGCAATAAGCTAAACCATATAACCTAAGTAAGTAGTAGGCTATACCATCTAGATTTGCGTAAGTACACTCTATGAGGGTCACACAACAAAATTGTCTAGTGATACACTTCTCAGAACATATCCATGTTAAGTGATGCATAACTATACATCAAAACCACAATGAGATACCATCTACCATTTCACTCTAGTTAGAATGGCAATCATTAAAACATCAGGAGACAACAGATGCTGGAGAGGAGGTGGAGAAATAGGAACACTTTTACACTGTTGGTGGGAGTGTAAATTCATTCAACCATTGTGGAAGACAGTGTGGGGATTCCTCAAGGATCTTGAGCTAGAAAAAATACCATTTGACCCAGCAATCCCATTACTGGGTATGTACCTGAAGGATTATAAATCATTCTATTATAAAGACACACGCATACATATGTTTATTGCAGTGCTGTTTATAATAGCAAAGACTTGGAACCAACCCAAATGCCCATCAATGTTTGAGTGGATAAAAAAAAGTGGCACATATATACCATGTACTACTATGCAGCCATAAAAAAGGATGCATTTGTGTCCTTTGCAGAGACATGGATGAAGCTGGAAACCATCATTCTCAGCAAACTAACTCAAGAACAGAAAGCCAAACACCTCATGTTCTCGTTTGTAAGTGGGAGTTGAACAATGAGAACACCTGGACACAGGGAGGGGAACATCACACACCGGGGCCAGTTGGGGGTGGGGGCGTAGGGGAGATAGTAGGGGATTGGGGGATAGGGGAGAAATAGCGTTAGGAGAAATACCTAATATAGATGATGGGATGATGGATGCAGCAAACCACCATGGCATGTATATACCTATGTAACAAACCTGCACATTCTGCACATGTACCCCAGAACTTAAAAGTATTTTTAAAAATTGTATAAGCGTTCCCAAGTAGCATGGAAAGTAATACAGGAAAGAAAATCCAATTTGGGAGGACAAGAAAGATTTTATAAGGATGCGATAGATCTTAAGAGAGTGTAAGATTCTGATACAGATCTGAGTGGAGGTAGAGGAAACAGAAACGTTAATCTGGAAATGATGACAGAATGAAATTTCTTGACTTTCCTTCAAAATTAGACTGAAGGGTTTAATTTTACTCTAAGTTTGTGAAGAGACAGTCGAAAAGCAAAGAATTCTACTAAACTTCCAGCCTCTTGAACACAAGTTAGAGCCCCTTTCTCAGTTTGATCTTCTTGTTTCTACATCTTAGCCAATTCTTTTGGATATTAAATTTATTTAGTTTATGAGAAATTATTATGTGGTTGTTTATTTCTCTGTAATAGCCTCTTGATATAGCAAAGAAGAAAACAGATCAATCTTCATGAAAAGATTTTAACCACCTGAAATAATAAAATGGATGCATATAACCTCTTGAAATTAGTTTCACCTCTAATACTCTAGTTTTGTAAAGCAGACTTAAATATATATGTGTGTTTGCATATGTGTGCATACACAGACATAAACATATATATGGACATTACTTATTATTCGTTGTTCTCTGTATAGTATATATAGTGTGTATATGTGTGTGCATATATACTGTGTCCATATACTATATATATACATGTATAGTGTTTATTCTTTAATAACCTCTTGCTGATTTTCTAGCATAATTCCTACAGTGATCAGGTCTTTTCAATTTGCTATAAGGTAACTATCCAACTCCAAGATATAGAAGAAGCTCACTTCTAGTTTATTGCAAAATCAGCATTTAAATCCTAGGCAAGCATTAAGGGCCAAATAAAAACTCAGCTCTTACATGAAGCATTGCCCCATCCGCCCAATCCACAGACACACGTGCTTCTTTTTAAGTCCTACAGCAATTATTAGCAATATCACATTTTCTGAAATTACCATATGCTGTATATGTTATTTGGTTGTTCCCAACTGTAAGTTTCTTGAGGATAGTGATTATATCAAACAATAAATCTATGTTAATTGAACACCTACCATGTACAAGATGCTCTTAAATACTACTGGGAATATCAAAAACAAACAAAACAAATGATAACCCCATGGTTCCTGCCCTTACCTTAAAGAGGTTTTATTTTATTAAGCCTACGCAGCACATTAACGCACATTGTCAATTTTGATTGATTGAAAATCAGTGTAAACTTCCATGAACTTCCTAACCTTTCCACCACTCCAATTCAGAGTTCCTCTGTTGCTACATCTACTCTCTCACCCTTCTCTCCAGCATCAGAGGAAAAAGGGTCTTCTTCCTTTAAGATTTCACACTAATACTTGTGATCTTGAACACATCTCTTTCAATACTCTCCAGGCCCTTGGACTTTAAATTGTCCCCTCATCTTTCAAGCATTTTCCAAACATTTTCAGTTGCCTCCTCTTACCTCTCCCACCACTCCCTTGACTTCTCTTACCCCAAACCCAAATCCAAACTCCCACAGATCTCAACTAGTCAGAAAAGACCTTTCCTTCAACTTGCTAGTTCTATCCACCATTCTAGTTTATTCCCATGATGACTAACATATTTTCAGCAGTGTCACTCTATCCACTGCCTGTACCTTCATTGTTCATTATGGAAGCTACACATTCAGAATGGATTCCTGCTCTCAAATACATAAGCTTTTTCTTATAGCTCATTCCTCCTTAAGATATTTACAGCATGTAACAATGCTGTCCAGGCTCTCTTTCGTGAAAAACTTCCTTACATGGACTTCCAAGAGGCCTTTCTTACTTCTCTGAACACCCCTCTCTCCTCCTTGCTGGCTCCTTCTCCTATCATATCCTAATAATGAGCATTCTCTAAGACTCAACTCTCCGCTTTTTATTTCTGTGTTTATACTCTCTCCATCTGAGAATGCATCTGTTCTCAAAGCTTTAAGTATCTGCTCATGCGAAGAAATCTAAAAGGTAAATTAGATCATTTTATTGTCCCCCAATAATATCTTTCAATAACTTTCTATTACAAAAAAATAAAATTTAGGCCGGGTGCTATGGCTCATGCCTGTAATCCAAGCACTTTGGGAGGTCGAAGCGGGTGGATCACTTGAGGCCAGAAGTTTGAGACCAGCCTGGCCAAAGTGGTGAAACCCTGTCTCTACTAAAAATATAAAAATTAGCGGGGTGTGGTGGTACGCACCTATAGTTCCCACTACTCGGAAGGCTGAGGCAGGAGAATCACTTGAACCCAGGAGACGGAGGTTTCAGTGAGCCAAGGCGGTGCCATTGCACTCCAGCCTGGGTAACAGAGTGAGATGCCATCTACAAAAAAAAGAAAAAAGAAATAAATAAAATTTAATGTTCTTTAGATGCTTTTCAAAGCTGTCCACGATCCGGCTTCTGCCTTCCTCTCCAGCTTCATTCTGTGCCACCATGTCCCTTGTTCTGTAAGCTCCAGTCACCCTGGCCTTCTTTCTGTTCTACAACACAACAAGATCTCTTCCACATCTAATGCTTTTTGTTCCCTCTTCCTGGAATGCTCTTGTTTCTACTTTTCCTGGCTGTTCCCTTCTCATCTATCAGTTCTCAGGTGAAATAGCACTTTCTCCCAGGATTTCTTTGACCACCTAATGTAAAGGAGCCCTCCCTTCATAGAACCAACCATGATTCTATTATTATATGATTCTATGATTATACATAAACATTTTCCTAGTGTATTGTCTGTCTCTCCCTCTTGACTATAAGCATCTTGAGGGAAGGTGCCATGTCTGTCTTATTTGCATTCTAACTAGCCACAGTGTCTAGCATAGTGTCTGACAGAATAGGTGCTCATTAAGTGTTTGATGAACGGATAATCACAATTCCAACTTTGACTTGATTTTTTCCAGAGTCCCTGACTCATATCCTAGTTCCCTATTGGTCCTTAACATTTGGATGTCTCTTCCCTAACATGCTATATCCCAAAATTATTTTATCTCACAAAACTGCCCTCTTCTAATGATAATATGTCTATATCATAATAACCTCCCCTAGGCAAACCTTTTTTTTTTTTTTTTGAGACAGAACCTTGCTCTGTCACCCAGGCTGGAGTACAATGGCACTATCTCAGTTCACTGCAACATCCGCTTCCCAGGTTCAAGAGGTTCTCCTGCCTCAGCCTCCCAAGTAGCTGGGACTACAGGCATGTACCAGGACCTTCAGCTATTTTTTATTTTTTTATTTTTATAGACAGGGTTTCACCATGTTGGCGAGGCTGGTCCTGAACTCCTAACCTCAAGTGATCTGCCCACCTTGGCCACCCAAAGTGCTGAGATTATAGGTATGAGCCATCGCACCCGGCCCCACCAAAACCTTTCATGTTTCTTCTGGGGTATCACTTGATGATATCGTTTTCTTCACATCCATGGTCACCACTCTGGTTCAGCCTGTTATTACCTATAGTTTAGTTCAGTGAGTGATCTTCAAAGTTTTTTATCTTGTACCCCACCAAGATTTTTAATAAATGAATACTCATCCTCAATATTTGTATTTATATATTAGATATATGAATCCAATGATAATATGCTGCCACTCCTCATTCTACTCCCTTTACTTTGTAATCCAGATGTATTTTATAGTTCCCCAAATATATCAAGAATGTTACACCTCTGTACCTTTGCAACTCTTCTTGGTCCCTGAAAATCCCCATTTTACCTCCTATTCTATAGTATTCTATTTAAAATATCACCTTCTCTGTGAAACTTTTTCTGAGCTCCCATCACATACATACCAGTACCATCACAAGCAGCAGCACCACCACCTTGAAGTATATTTGTCTATTTGTATAGACATCTACAAGCAGGTGGAACACTAAATTATGGATATCTGCTTATGTTTGTTTCTCACTCTGGACCAAAAGTCTCCAAACACAGACAACTAGCAGTAAAAATGTTTGAGTACTCACCCCCCACAGAAATATACGATTGTGTTACTGTATCATATTACTATATAAGTTATATACTACTAGATTATATTTATTACACTGTATTTATATTCCTGTAATAATATATACATTATGAATTATGAAAGGTAAAATTGAAAAGGGATGAAGTGAAACATAAATATGAATAGTAATTGAAGTCCTAATCCTCTTTCCTTTCCACTAGATTGTTTTGAACACACCTTTGAGGCTTTGAGGTGTTTGCATTCTTTTTTGTTATGTTTTTGTTTTTTGTTGTTTTGTTTTTTTTTTAAGGCATTGTGTCTTACTCTGTCACTCAGGCTGGAGAGTGCAGTCATGTGATCATGGCTCACTGCAGCCTCGAGCTCATGGGCTCAAGCAGTCCTCCCCTTTTAGCCTCCCAATTAGCTGGGACTACAGGCATGTGCCACCAAGCCCAGCTACACTCCTTTTTGGAGGTTTGTGGTCTATTCTATACTATTGTAATAACTTCCATCACACAGTAATCTCTTCCTCTGATAGACCCCTATGGCACTTAATTGGCATTTTTGGTAGTTCTTATACAACTAATTTGAAATTAACAAAACATTTTAATAATTATTTTTATTTGACAATATTTACTGAGTGCAATATTTACAGCAATGAACAAGACAGACAAGGCCCCTGTTTTTGTGAAGCATACATGCTAGGATGGGGAGAAATAGAGATAAAGATAATTGTATCATATGATTGTAAGCAGCTTGAAGATCTATGGTCTTATAGTGAGAAAATAACAAGCTTTCAAATTAGGCAGATCTGGATTCAAATATGCAGTTTACTACATATAAGGTCTGTGATTTAGGCAAATAATTTAATCACTGATTTTGTTTTCTTGTCTGTAAAATAAGATTAATAATTATCCTCTCAAAAGGGTGATTGTGAAAATTAATAAGGTCATGTATAAAGCTTCTAGAATAAATGTCTAGCCAGTGGTATTTTAAGTGTATTTTGTAAAATCTTCATAGCTGCAACAGCATATATTATGTCTCTATTTAAAGGAATTTACAGTAATACTAGAAACAGGATATGGAAATTCTCTTTTCAATTCACCTTAATTAGATAAATTTCAGGGCAGATTTGAATGTGAGGAATATGCTTTGGAAAATATTAAGGAAGGAATGTTTGGAGCTAGTTATCTGCCTAAGATAAGAAAAATAATTGCTTTTGACAATTTATTGACCTGACAACTTTCCCAGAAGCTGAAGGTTTGGCAATTCTTCTTTACTGAATATTAGTTGCCTTTGAGGCACCCTTGAGCTCCACAGATTAGAACAGTCTGGAGAGAAGCAAATATAAAAGAAGAACAAATGGAACCCCAAATTGTCTTTCATGTTCAATCCCCTACCTTTGTATATAAAATGGCCTAAGCCTACAGAGTTAAGATATTCATCATTGCTTCCTAGGTTTTCCTTTGAAAGGTATAGCAAAGCTTATTTAGCACAGCCTTTCTTCCCAGACTGACCACAGAGATAGAGAAAGCCTAAATACCAACAGCCAAGACAGTAAAAAGCTATACTAACCCCGTTTAATTAAGCAAGTAGTGGTGACTGAGGCAGAGGAGCTATAAGTTTCAGTGTGACTTCTGAGAATATACTAGTACTTGAAGAAGAGTAATAATAATTGTGAATATGCACATTTAGGTGACAAAAACATTAAAGGGCATATGTTGCTATTTCTTTAAAATCTTACTCATAGCTAATATTTCATTTGATTATAGATAATTTTTGTTAAAATCTTTTATTTTCTAATAGTAATTGAATCAGAATTGACATGCTCATCTTATTACGTTAGCAATTAATGTCTTTTGTGTGCTTTATAAAACACCTAAACAACAAATTCACTGTACTTTTTTCTCTCACTCCACTTCCTAATGATTTTTCCGAAAACCTAAGACTCAACAAAAAGTAACAACTGCAATGCTGAGTTAACCAAGATTTTCTGAATTGTGTATGTCTTTTTCTGATGATTTGTATATTTTAAATTCTAGCCTCTCAACACTTTTCTGTAAGGAAATAACTAATTAAAATCCAAACCTACCAAAGAGCTCTTTAAACTTGTAATATTCATAAGCCTTAACCTTCATGGCTAATGTCATGTCACCTAGGTAACTATGCATTAAACTTCATAAATATTAGACCAGCCTTTTGAAGTTCAGTTTCCCTAGGTCTATCATGAGTGATCATCACCAGAACATAGAAATGAGTAACTGAAAACTGCCCTTTGGTACTCCAAGAATGATGACTTACTTGGTAACTCATATAATGTTGGAAGAAAATTACCAATAGAGTCAGCAGTTCATTCTCACTGCTAGGGTAACAAGGTTAACCCAAAGCATGAAAAAACAAATGGAAGGTCTACCTTTCTTTTTATTCATGAATGCAAAAGAATCACCTTAAATTCAAATATAGCAAAGGAAGACTTTAGTTATGGTGCAGGGCTGAAAAGAGAGTGCACCTCATGCACAATCATTTCATTTGAAGGATGAGTCGATGTGTGCCCCAAAAGCACACTTGAAATGAATCATGGTTTTATGTGACAGGAAACAATAATACAGAAAAGTAATTAGTTAACCAGGAATTAAAGGAGTCAAAATAGACCATTAGCAATTTTATTTTCAGTCTCACTATGGAAGTGAGTTTTGACACTCTGCACTTACTAATGTTAAATTTTATTAGTCATTTGAATATAAGTCATTAAACATTCCTGCTTAATTTAAATGTTTGGTATTCATTAATTAAATGTATTAACATGATGCTTTCCTTTCCCACTGCTCTACTCCAGCCTCTCATTTTAACTTTCTTGGATAGTCACAATAGCCTCCTGACTAATCTCCATGCTTCCAGTTTCTCATATATCCAATCAAGAGTCACCATCACCATCACAATACTGATAATAACAACTGCTATCATTGAATGAGTACATATGATGTGCCAGTATATAGCGGGGCATTTTAATTTAATGCTCACAGCAACTCTACAAGGACAGTACTAATGTTGTAGAAAAAACCGGGTTCTTGTCACAGGACCAGGAAAAGTTAGACATGCAGTCACTTTGAAGGGTGAGGGGAAAAAGGAATTTATTAGGCGAAAAGGAAGAAAACTCTCAGCAAAGCAAGGAAGGTTCCTGTCAACGGGCCCCCATCTCACCCACTGAATCTCAGGTCGCCACCAAGGAACAGGAGAGGCCAGGCTCCTGCCCCCTTGCAAAGGGCACAAACTTCTCGTGACTCCACCCTGTTCTCCCAGTGGCCCTACAGATAGTTGGTAAATTCTCTGGGGATCCTCCCCCTTATCTTCCTCCTGCATCTATCACTAATATCCCCTTTTTACAGATGAGAACATTGAGGCTGAGGTGAGGTTAAGTAATTTGTTCAAGGTGAAATAACTAGAAAACAATACATCTCAATTAAGTTTTGCCTGCTTTAACTTTAAAACATACACAGAGTCCTCCACTTCTGTCTACATTCCCTACAAATTCAGCGCATATCAGGCAGAACCAACTTTTTAAAAAATCTAAATCATGTCATGTCAAACTCTATTTAAAAGTTTCTCTAATGGCTTCCTGATATGATTAGAATAAAAAACAAAATCCTTACCCTGGTCTACAGAGACATGATCATCACACCCCTACCTTCCTCTAGATCCTAGTCTCATGCATGTCTGCCCTTTAGTCACTTCTATCCAGCCACATCAGCTTTCTGTGTGATTCTAAAACATATCAAGCTCATTCCCACATAAGGCCTTTAAATCTGCTATTCCCTTTTATTGGAAGTCTTTGCCTCAGCTATTCATCTCACTAATTCCATCTTCTTCATAGCACTTACCACCATCTAAAACTATCAGCAAAATGTATTTTGTTATTGTTATTGTAGTTACTGTCCTCTGTCTCTCCAGTGCCCTGTGAAAGAGTAAGCACCATGAGAGCCGGGGCCTTGCCAATATTCATCACTATAATGACCCAGGTGACTAGAACAGTGCCTGGAATGTAGGAGCTCAATAAATATTCACTTATCAAATCCAATTCCAATTTTGTCAGACTTCAGAGCACTTAGCTCTTAACCACAATGCTAACTGCTAACTTTTTTTTTTTTTTTTGTAGACAGAGTTTCACTCTTGTCACCCAGGCTGGAGTGCAATGGTGTGATCTCGGCTCACTGCAACCTCTGCCTCCCGGGTTCAAACAATTCTCCTACCTCAGCCTCCCGAGATTACAGGCATGCACCACCACATCTGGCAAATTTTTTTATTCTATGTAGAGATGGGATTTCACCATGTTGGCCAGGCTGGTCTCAAGCTCCAGACCTGGGATGATCCACCTGCCTCTGCTCCCCAAAGTGCTATGATTACAGGTGTGATCCACCCATACCCGCCCCAGAATGCTAACTTCTTAAAGCATAGATTTGTTTACCTTACTTCTTTCTTCAAAAACCACCAATATTGCCATTATCTACAAAATAAAGTCCCAACTGCTCAGTGTTGCTTTCAGGGGTCTTCACATCTAGCCATTCTTTCCATCTGACCTCCACCTGCACCTCACCTCATGTGTTATGACTGAAACACAACAAAGGATCGGAATACCCCCCATACTTCACACTCCGCACTTCCCCACACTGCTACCTCTCCCAACCAACCATTTCTACCTACAAAATATGAGATACATCCTTCACAGCCAAGCTCAAACCACACTTCTTATCTGGAACTTTCCTAACTCTGAAACTGCCTTTGCAAAAATTATATTGGTGAGAAAAATTCTAACAATAAGCTGAGCTACCCCACCTTCCCTATCTTGCCTTTCCCTTAATTATTCTGGGGCTATCGGGCCAAGCTAACTTTGGAAGACATTTAGGCTATTTTTTTTTTTTGAGATGTAGTTTCACTCTTGTTGCCCAGGCTGGAGTGCAATGGCGCGATCTAGGCTCACCGCAACCTCTGCCTCCCGGGTTCAAGTGATTCTCCTGCCTCAGCCTCCCAAGTAGCTGGGATTACAGGCGCTGACTTCTGTTTCTTTAAGGTTATTCCTTGTCCTTCCTCTTGTCAACAATACCCGTCTGCCCTGTGGTTCCCCCATTAATGCTCTTAATCTGTTGCTGAACATGTAGGGAGTATATTCTTTATAACAGTGAGTGAAGAATAACTGACTGCACAAATAAATAAATGGATAAAAAGAAGAGTTCCACTAGGTTTAGTACAATAAGTTTAAAAAAAAAAAAAAAGCATGAAAGCAGTCCAACTAGTTTTTTCCTTTTTGTGTCTCAAGCAGAACAATAGTTAATTGGAGAGGCGGGGTATAATAGTAGCCCTGGGCTACTGGCCAGAGGCAGGAACTGGAGATCAGAGTCTTTCTCTCATGATTTCTGGCAGATTTGCAGGGAGGTTTAAGAGCAAAGATTAGATCAAGATGACAAAGCAGGGTCGGGGTATAATTTGCATTCTCCTCCTGCCATACCTTCAACTCCCTCAACACAGACGTGAACAGCTTTGGGATGGGTAAATGCATAAATTGATTTTTCCTAGCATTATTATTTGAAGATGCCAAGGAAGTCTTGAAAATAGCTCCTTCTCAAGAGTAACCATTTGGCAAGCAAATAATGAAAAATGATTATGTTTATGTATTTTCTCTCTATTCCTAGAAGGAAAGATGACAATCAAAATATTGGTGGACTGGTAAATAGTGGTTAATTAAGAGGTTGCAATGGCCATGTTTATTTGTTTTTTAAACATAAAATTTAGTCTGGACACGCATCAATATTTAAGACATCTCATTTTTGCCCAAAATGGCTTACAGCCTAGTCTGGATGAGTCAGGCCAAACAAATGTCTCCTGTGTATTTCCAGAGTAAACATTTCCCACAGGCAGAACTCTGCCCTCAGCCTTGACTGTTAACACACAAGATTGCTTGAGCTTTTCCATAAACATAAGGAAGAGGAAGAAAAGGCTGAGGAGGAGGGAGAGAAATACAAGGCAAAGTTTCTTCAGGAATAAATTAAACACTGACGGTTTTAAGGAAAACCAGCAGGTTTGATTGTTTTTATGTTTGGCGAATTGTGTATCTATTTTATAGAAAGACCTCCTCAGCCATGGGCAAAAAACAGAACACCAACAACAAAAGAAACCCAAAAATCAAACACCAGGAATTGGACAAGTGACAGCCTCTGAAGACTACCTAGAATAACCATCAAACTCTAGTTAGGTAACCCTTTTGCAAATAAAAAATACAAATCAAAACAAAACCACTAAGATGCCTAAGCATGTGCGGTAAATGGTCCAGGCCAATTTTTCTTGATCCAGACTGTAAAGCAAAGGAAGCAAAAGAATAATGAATAATGAACAATGAAGCATGTCAATTCTATGGAAGCTAAAGAAAGGAATTTTACCTTGGGAATCAAGAACAGTCTCTGGATGACTTAGTATAATTATTCTACCAGCCAGCAAACATAGAGAATATTTTTGACTGGAGCAGGTCCTTAAAATACCAGCAAAACCATCAAATAAGGAACTGTTAACAGTCCAGTAAATAACAGTAGAATTTGAAAAGGTGTGTCTTTTAGTTTTTAAAATAAAATTCCCAATCCAGGTGTGGTAGTTCACGCCTGTAATCTCAGCACTTGGGAGGCCAAGTGGGTAGATCACTTGAGGCCAGGAGTTTGAGCCCAGCCTGGCCAACATGGCAAAACGCCTTCTCTATTAAAAATGAAACCACTTTTGCAAAAATTATAACCAAGGAAATTATGACAGCAAAAGAGATCATACCTCATAGACTTCATCTTGCTTCTAACTTTTAAGTTGTCCTTGTTCATCCCTGGGTATAGGCTGAATTAACTTTGAGAAAGAATTCAGTTCACAGTTTGACTCTAAAACAAAATTGATAAAAGCCCTTTCCTGAAGAGACCCCCTTCTTACCTGGGGACCAGTCTGCCTTTGCAGGACTAACAAATTAGCTACAAGATTAGAAATTAAAGTTAAGGGGTCATGCAGCCTCTGGCTGCAAGAGTCTGAACCTCCCCAAATTGCTCCTGGAGATAACATCACTATTGTGAAACCAAAGATCAGTGCTTAGATATGCTGCAGACTCTTCACTGGATGGATCAGCGGACACCACCCAGACTGATAATCTGGTTCAACCAGTTCTGCCATCCTACCCAGACACAGAAGACAGCAAGAAAACCTCACTTCCACTCCCTGTGATTCCATCTTTAACCTGACCAATTAGCACTCCCTACTTCCCTTCCCTTCCCACTGCCAAATTATCTTTAAAAACTCTGATCTCTGAATGCTTAGGGAGACTGATTTGAGTAACAATAAAACTCCTGTCTTCCACACAGCTGGCTCTGTGTGAATTACTCTTTCTCCACTGTTACTCTTTCTCCACTGCAATTCCCCTGTCTTGATAAATCAGCTCTGTCTAGGCAGAGGGCAAGGTAAAACCATTGGGCGGTTATTAAAAAAAAAAATTAACCTGACATGGTGGCACGCACCTGTAATCCCACATACTAGGGAGGCTGAGGCATGAGAATCTCTTGAACTCAGGAGGCGGAGGTTGCAGTGAGCTGAGATTGCACCACTGCACTCCAACCTGGGCGACTGAGCAAGACTGCCCCAAAATAAAGCAAAACACACACACACACACAAAATTCTCCTTACTAATGAAATCATTTTATGCAAGTAGACTGACATCTATTCCATTTTTCATACAATGGGTGAATTGTGATTTCTTTTTTAAAAAAAATTCTGGCATATTTTATTTCAACTCTAGATATATGGTACTTTAACATAAGAAACTTCTGTAATCTCTAACTGACAACTAAATACACCATCTAATACCCCATTCCTTGAGGTATTTTTTATTGTCATGCTGCAAATATTGCCTTATTTACCTACAATATCTTCCTCTGTGTGGTAGAAAAGTTACTTTTGTATATAACTTAGAAAATCTTCTTTAAAGCCAATACATTGAAATTGTGGCTGATCAGATGATGTTAAGCCCAATGAATAATAATGAGTCAGGAATGGTATGAGCCACTTGAACAAACTGATGTCAGGACCATTTGGGGAGAGAAAAGAGACATACAACACCCTCTCAGATAGAAATGTTGTGGAAGAATGGGTTACACTTATATGCTACGAAGTTAATTATATTAATAAGCAGATTGAAATCCATTAAACTCAGATTTTTTTGGAACCATGTGAAATCATATATTTAAAGATCTGAAGGTTGCACATTTAATCTATTTGATTCTTAAATTTCTGAAATCCAATAAAGAAAGGCACTCACTTTCAGACCAAGAAAGTAGAAGTTAAGGAACATAAGGTTTAGAGCAATAGAATTCAAAGTGCAGTAGGTGGACCATACACCATCAGAATCACTCAAAATATGCAACACAAAGATTGATTCCAAGTTTCACCACTTCAGATATTCCAAAGTATATTTGAAATCTCTCCTTATAACATGCTCCCCTCCCCAGATTATTCTATGGTCATTAACGTTTAAGAAATTCTAATTTAGGTATTCTGGGTTATTTTTGCTTATTCCTTTGATGCTCTAACGAATCTTTCTAACTTCTATGTGAAAGATTACTACTATACTAAATTTATGCATTGCCCTATTCCCAAATGATGCCAACATACAAAGTTTTAATAGGGTTAAAAATAGCCCCACTTTCTGGGAGCTTGTTTGGAGGTTCTACCAGACAAGCACAGCTACTCATATACCCTTGACCAAAGAATGGTCCTTTTCTACCAGAGAAGATCCTCCGACTGAATGTGTAGCTTTGGGTGGGCTACACATGGAGAGGTGAGGGAGGAACCGGACACCTGCCTAGCCCTTCAAATCAGCCAAAGGCACCCTGGTGATCAATGGGGCGAGAGAGGTTGCAGCCAGATAGCTCTTACATCCACCCCCCACTTTCTGGAAAGGGACATTGTGTTTTCTGCAAATCCCAATCTCCACTGCCAACATTTACTTATGTAAAGGCCAAGTGGATATTTTAATCAAAAAGTTTTATCGAGACATAAAATGATAAAGTATTAATATTTTAAGCTACACCTTTCTACAGGGCAAAGAGTGTTTACCTGAACCATGAACATGTGGGAACCTTCGCAGTTTAATATGTACTCAGCAGAATATAAGAAACGCTCAGTGAATGTTTATTTAAATAACACACACCAAACTAGTTAACAATTTTTGCTGAGCTTGTAAAAAAAACTGCTATATCTTCTGATTTAGACATTGTAGTCAATCGTGGACGGTTCACAAAGTAGTGGTTTACAATAAGCTCCAAAACTTTCTGTGTCTTTCTGGTGAACTTAATTATCACAGTGTCTTTTAAACCCCATATGGGCAATTTCTATTGATTATAATGCTGCTTACTGCTGAAAGCAAAACTGATCCAGTGCACATTCCAAAGTGGATAATCCCTGCCAGCAGGTCACTTGTGTCTCCTGAGGTTTCCTTTTAACACAATTAATGATGATGATGATGGTGGTGATAATAATAATAATAATAATCCTTAATGCTTACTCAACACATTCTATTAAGATAGCTGGAAAATTAAATAGAGCTAAGAGAATGCCATTTCCTTGACAGTGGAAACATAGGGAAGAATATTCCAAAGGCCTAATTACATTTTGATGGTAATTTGAGATTTTTTTCAGAAACTAGATCCTAAAGACATCCTTGAATTAAAAAGAGACTCAAAACATCTTTAATGAACAGCTACAAGACAACTACAGATTTTCCACAAAGTTACATCCACTACTGTATAAGACTTTGCTTTCTATTTTCCATGACATAGCAAAATAATTCCCAAAGGGTATATATGTAACTGCTGGCTATACTTAATAAAGAGAGAAAATAACCTCACAGTTCTCCAGTAAGTTTTGCAAAATATATCCCCGTAAAATTCTAAGTCAATAAAAGAAATACACCTAAAAAAGCAGCTCCACCAATTATCAAATTTGTTAATGTATTATCATACTCTTACCAGCTTCAAGAGTGAAGACAGTAGCTTTCATTTCATGAATATGGTGACCAAATGTATTTTCTGAAATTCCAATCATATTTGGATCTCAAGTTGAATTAAATTTTTTTAATAAAATAAATATAAAACCTAAATCTATGTAGTATTCCTTAAATAATTTTTGTCTTTCTGTATGATTATTTTGTAAAAGTCCATTTGCATCATTGTTTTTTAAATGTCCTTTAGTAATGAAGCTACAGTTATTCTTTCATTCTTATTTCCTTGGAAGATTAAAATGAAGAGGCTGGAAAATCTTACATTTACAGTAATGGGTTTACAATGTCAGGAAAAATCCACACTGAGACAGTGGATTACTTAGCGAGGCTAGTTTACTTTCTGCAGAAAGGGTGCAACTCACTGGCAGTCTTGCCATGAGAGCACACCTAAACAAGGAGACAGGGACATTTACAACTTTTATAACCTGACGCAATCGCCCTACTAATGTGTCCAGTTTCCATTGGCCAGAACGGGATCTCAAATTCTATGCTTGACCCAATTGGCTAAAGAACTTGGAAATTTACTGAATACATAAGGGGAAAGAAGATGAGGAAGAAAAAAGAGGAAGCTAGTCAGGAGAAGGTCAGGAGGGTTTCCAAATAAGGAATGGCATGCACCAGGGTTTGGAGCTTGCCCAGTCCTGTTCAGACATGCCGGAGCAAGTCAAGGTAGCTGATTTAAAGAATATATATACATGGTTATATGTTTATGCTAATAGTAAATAATGGCCATAGAGCAAGAGATTGTAATTCCTTATAATGTAGTCTAAGATAAAAACTTTGAAGAACTTTCCCATCTCTCACAACAGTTCTTCCTGTAAGTCTATAATTGTTGTACACCCATTAAAGAACAACTTAACTGCCTGCATAGATTAGAAGGAAAATGCAGGCTGAGAAGAAGTACCTCTCATTTGAATGCAGGTCTTTCAGGTGCATTGAACTATAAAGCTGTTTCTTAAGAAGCAAAAGTAATTATAAGGTGCTTTCAATGTATAGACCCAAAAGAGGTTGGGAAATCCAAAATCAAGGTGCTGGCAAGGTAGATTTCATTCTGAGAACTCTTCCCTTGACTTGTCATCTCCTACCATCTTGCTGTGTGCTCTCTTTGACCTCTTCTTTGTGAACTTGAGAGAGAAGGAATAAGCTCACTGGTGCCTCTTATTATTAGGAACTGTCTTAGTCCATCTAGGCTACTATAACAAAATACCTTACTGTGGGTAATGTATAAAACACAGATGTTAGGCTGGGCATGGTGGCTCATGCCTGTAATCTCAGCACTTTGGGAGGCCGAGGCAGGCAGCTTACAAGGTCAGCAGTTCGAGAGCAGCCTGGCCAACATGGCAAAACCCCGTCTCTACTGAAAATACAAAAAAATTAGCCTGGTGTGGTGGCATATGTCTGTAGTATCAGCTACTCAGGAGGCTGAGACAGGAGAATCACTTGAACCTGGGAGGCGGAGGTTGCAGAGAGCTGAGATCATGCCACTGCATTCCAGCCTGGGCGACAGAGGGAGACTCTGTCTCAATAAAAAAAAAAAAAAAAAAGAAAAAGAAAAAGACATTTATTTCTCCCAGTTCTGGAGGCTAGGAATTCCAAGATTAAAGCCCCAGAAAATTTGATATCTAGTGAGGGCCCATCTGTTCCTCATAGAGAGGACTTTCTATGTGTCCTCACATGGCAAAAAGGCAAGGCAGCTCTCTTGATGCCTTTGTGTGTGTGTGTGTGTGTGAGACGGAGTTTCCTTCGTTTTCCAAGGCAATCCGCCTGCCTTAGCCTCCCAAAGTGCTGGGATTACAGGTGTGAGCCACCACGCCCAGCCTCTGGTGCCTATTTTTATAAGGGCTTTAATCGTATTCAGGAGAGTGAAGGCCTCATGACCTAATCACCTACTAAAGGCCCCACCTTGTAATACCATCACCTTGATGATTAGGTTTTAGCAGGAATAGTTTTAGCATAAATGGAAAACATAGACATTCAGATCATAGCAGGCACTAATCCCATCATGAGAGCCCATCCTCATGACCTCACGTTACCTTAAATTACCTGCCCAAATACCAACAACGGTAACCGAGAAGGGTAAGGGAGTGGTTAGGATTTTAACATATGAATTGGGGAAGGGACACAAACATTCAATCCATAATAATCATGTTGCCCGCCACCACAAACTTTTGTCATCTTTACTGAGAGACACAGGTTTAAAGGCCACAGATTGCTATATATTGAATGCAATACACAGTAAGAGTTGAATCATGTAAGTATTCAATTTAAGTAATTCCTTTCTACTTGTGATAACAAAAAGGAATACCCCATTCCAACCCTCTACCAACAGCCTTGGTGTTTACCTGAACTGTCTATTTAAATGCCCCAATTATTTAAGTCATCTTGTCTATTTACGCAATCACATGGCAGTCATTTCCATAGTGAAATACATCTTGACTAAGAAAATATTTTTTCCAAGTTGGTTTCAGTGTATCAAGACCTCTGTTGAGAAAAAGAAATCACTGTGTTCAAGAGGCCTCTTTTGTCACTGGGTATGAGTTACTCTAATCTGGTGGGAATGTGACTTCCTCAAATTAACCAAAGGTCAAGGTTCCACAATACACTGTGGCAACGGCAACCTAAGGCACAATTTTCTAGCCTTGTTCAACAGCCTAGTGCACCCATTTTCTCACTTTCAAAAGCTACTAACTCTTACAAAGACTGGACACATCATTCATTCAAGAAATACTCCACAAATCTCCAATTTCAAACAGCAAAATCTAACTTTAAGATAGTATCATTAGAGATCTGATTTTCTTAATAATTCTAACTGTAATTCAACACACAGTTTGGGATTTTGATCATCTAAATACATATTTCTTGTTTGTGTATAAGAAGCCACTGAACCTCTGCTGACTGAAATGTCTTGTATGATTTCGCCTCAGAAATCTTTTTTGCATTCTTGAATGGTCAGTTCCATAATCTATGCCTCCAGTGGTATCCCAAAACTTGTATAATAAAACAAAATGGATTTTATTTTTTTTCTCTTTTCAGTTATTTCAACACCTGAAGTGATTACCAGTGGATCCTTTCACTACTCATACAATATTATAAATTCACATGTATTCAGTGATTCTAATTTTCAAGCATTTCTTCAAAGGAATACTGAGGATACTTTCAGATAAGCATATTTCAAATTAATTCATGCCTACTAAATTTGAGATCTGAGTTGAAGTTTCTTAGTTCTGTATTACTTTATGGATATGCCAATCATAATCAGTTTCTGCACACAAAGTGTGGGCAATTTAGAGATCTAAAATTAGTGTGAGCAAATTATTTAAATGAATGCCGCAAAAGAAAGCGGTTAATCAGGTCACACAAATGGCTAGAGTATCACAAATCTGAGTTCTCACTTATTTTCTTCTACCCTAGCAGTCTAACCAAAGTAGCAAAAATTTTATTTTGTAAGCTTATGGAAAGTATACCGTGTTGTATTTTTTTCAACTCATAATGATTGGGCATCCATGGTGGAATTTTAGCATTTTTGTTCATTTTTTGATTGAAAGTATTTCAATAGGAATGTTCATTAAGGTTAACATACAATGGAGAATAAATAAATATTGTTGATCAATAAGCACATCAACTATCTGACTTTACCCTTATTAGATGTCATTTTAGTCCAGCAAAACTGAGGCAATTTTGAAACCTGCCATTTAGTTTCAGCTATTTTTACAAAAGGGAAACCTTATGAAAATGTTTACCTTTCCTAAAAATATAAGAAAAAAAAATCTAAACACAACCCCATAAGCATATGTTATTTATATATAATTTTTATTTCATTTTAATATTATAAAATGGAATTGCCTTTATTGACAAAGTTGGCTAACTGAATTTTGAATGGGCATTAGCTTCTGACTTAATAACATTTTAACTTTCAAAGACATTTTCTTATAATGTCTAGAATTACTAAAAAAAATTATTAAATGCATTTTTGAGTTGTAAACCCAACAGCATGTAGTAGTCATATTTTGGATACTTATTTGTTGAATTAATCAAGGAGCTTTCCTCTTCCACATTCCAAGGAAAATTGCTAGCACTTTGTGGGGAATATGGTTATAGCTCATATTCTCTGCTGTTACACAAACTACTAAATCTATATAAGGTTATATCTACATCTCAGGCAAGAAATATAGATCTTTCCATCGTTTCCATAAGGAAAGCCAAGATCTGATGAGGCAGTGGACAAATTGTATGCCAGAAAACTTGTAGATGAACTATAAAAAGAAAATTTCAGAATCTGATTTGGCAGATCACCTAGCAGGGTTTGGAGGATGGGAGGCACGCTGATTTGCAACACTAGCTAGGGTCAGAGAGCCTGTTCCTATGTGGCAAATCTCCAAGCCTCAGCACTAGGGTATCTTCCACCTCCCTTTTTAAAAACTATGCCATGACTGTCACGCCATGGCACTCCAGCCTGGGAAACAAGAGTGAAACTCCATCTCAAAAAAAAAAATGCCACAACTAAAGCCAACAACTCAGAGAATCTAGAAATAAATGTTACATTATTAACACATTTGGTATTAGTATACAAATTTGAGATAAAACAAAAATGAGTCAGAATTTAATATAGGGAATTTACATAACAGCTATATTTGTGAGCAAGCACATTACCACCACATTCTGCATTTAGCTTTCTGGTGCCTAAGGCACACTTAAGATCATGAATGAGTCTCTCCTCTGGAAAATCATTTTCAAGGTCTTTCATTTTTATTAAGTGGCATTATTTCCACCTCTATAACATAGCTCTTATAAACACTAGATGACACATGCTACTCAAATAGGCTTTAGATATTTGAAATCTAGGCAAATAGGACTGTAATTATTATTTGGTGGGTTTTAATTTCATGCAACCAATTTGGAGTGAATGAAAAGCATTCTAGAACAATTCTTGCCTACTTCCTTTTTTTTTGGTTTTCCTTCTTTTCCTTTCCATTTTTTGCCCTCTACCTTTCTACCTTTCTTTTTATAGTAAATAAAAGAATCAATTAAAGGAAGAGAATAGTGAGAGAAAGACATTTTTGTCCAATTTCAACCTCTGGGCTCAGGTATACTTCCCTATAACCAACTATTTTAGCACTAATCAATGTTTTAGCTTTGTGGTCAATAGTCTTTACCTCAACAAAATGTCATCATCTCCTCCAAGAGATAAACTGTACTATGAAGTTCTCAGCTACTGTTAGCCTAGAGAAGGGGACACCGCATCCCCCAAATAGACTCTTGCATACTCAAAACTAGACAGCATAGAAATATCTTGTGTTTAGTTTCTAATATTTATGGAATACCAAAGTATTCTTTCCTTTCTTAGAGCCACCTTATCATTAACATTCTTCTCCACCATCTCCAGGTGACTGATTTTATGTCACTTTTTTATGGCATAATCCCCTTTTGATGGCTAATTTTATGTGTCAATATGACTGCACCGAAAAATGCTCAGATTAAAATTTATTTCTGAGTGTCTCTGTGAGGGTTTTCTGGATGAGATTAGCATTTGGATCATGGATCAGTAAGGCATATTGCTCTCTCCAATGTAGGTGGGTGTCATCAAATCCATTGAGGGCCTGAATAGAACACAAAAGCAGAAGGAGGAGAAATTCTCCCCTTTTTGCATCTTGCCTGCCTACTTGAGCTGAAACATAGGTCTTTCCCTGCCCTTAGACTGAGATTTACACCATCAGCTCTTCTGATTCTTAGACTTTCAGACTCAGTGTGGAATTACACCAGCGTCTTTCCTGGTCTCCAGATTGTAGATGGCAGATCATGGGACTTCTCAGCCTCCACAATCACAAGTCAATTCCTCTTAAAATGTCTCTTTCTACATATGTATCCTGCTGCTTCTGTTTCTCTAGAGAACCTTGATTAATATACCCCTCTCAGCACTTTCAGAAACATCCACTATTTAGCACAAAATGTGCTATGTGCGTCTACTCAGCAAACATTTTTTTTTTTTTTTTTGAGACCGAGTCTCGCTCTGTTGCCAGGCACCAGGCTGGAGTGCAGTGGCGCAATCTCGGCTCACTGCAACCTCCACTTCCCGGGTTCAAGCAATTCTCCTGCCTCAGCTCCCTGAGTAGCTGGGACCACAGGTGCGCACCACAACGCCCAGCTAATTTTTGTATTTTTTAGTACAGACGGGGTTTCACCATGGTCTCGATCTCTTGACCTCATGATCCGCCCGCCTCAGCCTCCCAAAGTGCTGGGATTACAGGCTTGAGCCACCACTCCCGGCCTTTTTTTTGAGACAGAGTCTCACTCTGCTGCCCAGGCTGGAGTGCAGTTGCACGATCCTGGCCCACTGCAACCTCTGCCTCCTGCGTTCAAGCAATCCTCAGCCTCCTGAGTAGCTGGGACTACAGGCATGAGCCACCATGCCCAGATAATTTTTTTATTTTTAGTAGAGACAGGGTTTCACCATGTTAGCCAGGCTGGTCTTGAACTCCTGACCTCAAGTGATCCACCCACCTAGGCCTCCCAAAGTGTTCGGATTATAGGTGCTAGCCACTGTGCCCAGCCAGCAAACACTTTTAATACAAAATCATAAAAATGATATTTAATTGACAGAGAGTATGTATGTCAAGGAATAAAATTACAGTTCTAAATATGAATGCTAAGAGCCTTGTGAAATCTCATTTTCCATTGCATACCTTGACAAAAAATAGCCAATGTCATGGAAACCAAATAAGCTGGCCCTGTCTCACCAGGAGTGAGGGCTCAGGTAGGAAATGGGAACTTCGTTGTTAAAATCAGGGAAGTGCCCAGAAACCAGAATGGTTAGCCATCCAAATGGAGTGAATGGAACTACTGTCAAGAAAATCAAAGCCTCTACTCTGCTTTCTACTAGAATGCATTTTTACCAATAAACTTGAAATCATTGATAATTTCCTCTCTTATTACAATATTGTCTCCTACTAGTGCTACAATTTTCTTCACAAAGCCAACATTTAGTATTCTCTAGTTTTCTTATTATTGTGGTTTCTGTTTTGACTGAGAAGATACTGATTTCCTTTGGAATTATCACCATAAAGACACTCTGTGAACTATTTTAATCATGGTTTTTGGTTTTGCTTTTGTTTTGACACAGGGTCTCACACTGTCACCCAGGCTGGATTGCAGTGATGCTGAACCAGGTTCCAGGACGTGGGGGAGGCTCAGCTCACTTCCTGGTGGGCTGTATTCTTCCAGACTCTTGGGCCCTCACTCACCCAAGAATGGGAGAGAGGACCTCACCAGACATGGTGCACTTGTAAGCAAATATTGAACCCCAACGAGTTTTGCAAAAAGTGATTTATTTAGGCAGACAGAGAAGAAAAGGAGAAAGAAATGGATAGAGAGAAAAGAAGCTCCTTCGAGGTTGAGGAAGGGGATCCAGAAAATGGAGTCCACCCAGATGTGGAGGATGGGGACTTTTAACCTGGGAGAAATTCCCGCCCCATTCAATTTTTCCATCCTATGAAAGGAGTTCCTTTAAACTTCCGCTGGAGTGATTGATCTCTGATTTTTTCCCACAGACGTGAAAGTTAAACAAAGATCTCTAGTCTCCCAGATGGAGACGTAGGTGGAAGTATGGCACTGAGAAGTGTTTGCCTTTGAAACTACACCCCCTTATGTACCCAGGAAAAGAATACTTTCCCTCAGTACAATCTCAGTTTGCTGCAGCCTTGACCTTTCAGGTCAAGCGATCCTTCCGCCTTAGCCTCCCAAGCAACTGACTACAGGTGCATGCTACCATGCCTGGCGAATTTTTGTATTTTTTGTAGAGATGGGGTTTCACCATGTTGCCCAGGTTCCTCTTGAACTTCTGAGCTCAAGTGATTCTACAGTTATTAAAAGTAACTCACAGATTTGTATTCCATGATGGTTCCTAGCATCATGATGTTACTATTGGATGGGATTTTTGCTATATCACGACACTTGCACATTCATTAATCTTTCCATCACAGTAACAATTATTGTTCCCATCTTCCTGATGAGAGAATAGAGGCTAAGTGAAATCAAATGACTGGCATAGGTTGCAGAACTAGTCACTGGATAAACCTTCTGTCTCGGAAGGCCTTGACTTTCTGTATTAATAATAACTCTCTACCTTTCAGCCTATTAAACAGGTCTAATGTCTGTGGACACAGAAGAAATGTGACCTAAAGTTTGCAGATCAACAGATCTACTGAAAAGCATTTTTTTCAGTCCTGTCTTATGTGTATCTTAGATAGCTTCGTGATTGACTTTTCTAATTACTCTCATGAGATCATAAAATCCAACTCTCTGACAGACTGCTATTGAGTTGCTTTCCTTTATTTTTATCTTGGATATACTGTTTGCATTTTGAATTTTCATGGTAAGCATTACTGAGAAAGTAGATTCTTCATAATATTTCAAAAGAAAGCTATATATAAAAGCCCGAAAGTTGAGGGGGTAGAAACGGCAGTTCTGATTTTGTTTTTTAACTTAAAGTACCCATGATGGAAGATTGAATTTCAGGGCATCAGACCAAACTACTTTTCTTCAAAATAGAAGTTAAAATCCTCCATATTTTTTTTTCTATTTACAATGTAAGAAAAAAAAAATCTGTACCCACAACCCATTATTCACTTTAGTGGAAGAATTTTCTTGGGAATTATATTCTAGAAATGACTGTAGTCTGGCAATTCTAGAATGCTAAAATAAAGAAGTCATTTCAAAGAAATTTTCCTAATAAAATATTTTCACTTTGAAGGATAGCTCTGCTTTAGTCAAATTCACATAATGAAGGGAAAATAAAAGCCTAAAGCTAATTCTGTAGGAATATATGAATGTATGCAAGCATTGCTGCAAATTAATGGTATCAAGTTACAAACTCAAGCAGTTTATTGGGCAGAATATCTGCGAAGTCAAAATATACACAGAGGCAACAGTTAGAAATGTGAGGAAAAAATAACAGAACAAAGATCACTGAAAGATTTATAGTTCAGCTTTAAATGCCTGTAAGCAAGTTTTTGTTTGAATTCAGTTCATCCTAGAAGATTCCAAAATGGGAGTTCACTGAACCCTAACTTACAAAGAGAACTGACAGCAAGTCGGGTACATTTCACTCCAGTTGGTTAGAGCTGATGTTGCCTTCGTGGATTTATGGTACTACGGGGAATGTGTATATCTGTCTATCTATACAGGCTCTCCCCAGCACTAGAGAAAAAGTTTCATGACTATAGACTTTGAATTTGAATCTACAGTTATAATATATACATTACTAACAATCTTAAACTCTAAATTTTATTTCTTATACAAAACAGAACTATCCAACTTCTGTTGGATACAAGCATGTAGCTAAAAATTCTCATAATGTGTCTTTTTACATAACATTGTTGCATTAGGATTTGCAAACTAAGTAGCTCAAACTGGTATCCTATTATCTTGTAACTCTAAAAGTACAACAACAAAACATGACTTACCCTAATTTATAAACCAATGATCAACATTTGCATACACAGCCTTTGCTAAACTGAATAAGAAACATAGCTATTTTAAACATATACCTCAACACCATTGTTATATTTTATGATCAGTTTAAGAGGGACTGATGTCACAATCACTTGTGAAGCAGTGTAATGAAATCATTAAAGCTATTAAGTTCTAACATCCCTAGAAAAATTGGCTTATTAAAATAGATTGATGGGCTGTATCATGTCATGTCTTGATAGCCCCATTCTACATTTAATTTAAGATATCCAAAAATATGATACAGCTGAAAAAATACATTAAAATAAAATAAATGTATAATTTCCATTTTATTATTATAGTAATTATCATATCAAAATAATAATGTAGTGTTTTTTTAATCAAAGCATGGTTCTTACTATAATTCAAAGGCCATATCTGAGACAATAAAAGACCCTTTATGTTTCAGATATATTTCCTGTCATCCACTAAGAACATCAATTTTTTTAGGTTTACCTATATGTTTGGGGTAGAAGAGAGCATAGTGGTATTATTAGAGTTGTAAAATTTTAAGACAAGGTTTGACAATTTTAGCACAATACTAAGAACTATTTCTTGGTTCTCTTTAAAATTGTTTTTATGTCTCTTCAACTGTTAATGATGCATACTAAACTATTACAGATGAAATATGATGATTCTGCTTTAAAATATTTCAGCTAAAAGAATGGGTGGAATAGATAAATCAAGATGGGAAAAGCGTTCCTGATTGTGGAAACTGGGTGATAGTTACATGGAGTTGATTATATTTTTCTCTCTGCTTTTGCGTGTATGTGAAAACCTTCATGCCTTATTCCATTCCTGCTGCTATATCAAAATACCACAGATTGAGTAATTTTTATAGAACAGATATTTATTTCTCACAGTTCTGGAGGCTTAGAAGTCCAAGATAAAAGCATCAGCAGAATCAGTGTCTGGTGAACACTCATTCTCTACTTCCAAGATGACACCTTGTTGCCACATCCTTACGTGGGGGGAAGGCAGAAGGACAACAGGGATCAATGCTGTGTGACATCTCTTTTAAAGGGCATTAATCTAATTCAGGAGGAGAGAGCCCTCATGACCTACTCACCTCTTAATATGATCACATTGGTGTTTAAGTTTCAACATACAAATTTTGAGGGAACACATAAATTCAAACCATAGGACTTCACCTGTTTTCTGTTGCTATAACTGAATCCCTGAGACTGGGTAATTTTTAAAGCAAATAAATGTACTTCTTACAGTTCTGGAGGCTGAGAATTCTAAGGTCTAGGGGCCACATCTGCTTAATGTTTTCTTACTGGTGGGACTTTCTGCAGAGACCCAAGGCAGCACAAGAGAGAACCAAACTGGCTTTTACAGCAAACTCACTCTTGTGATAACTAAACCATTCTTATAATAACCTATTAATTAGTTAACCCATTCATCCATTCATTCATGAATCTTTTAATCCATTCTCAAGGGCAGAGCCCTCATGACCCAATCACCAATTAAAGGCCCCACTTCTTAATACTGTTTCACTGGGGATTAAGTTTCTTTCTTTCTTCTTTTTTTTTTTTTTTTTTTTGACAGAGTCTCACTCTGTCTCCCAGGCTGGAGGGCAGTGGCACAATCTTGGCTCACTGCAACCTCCACCTTCCGGGTTCAAGTCAATCTCCTGCCTCAGACTCCCAAATAGCTGGGACTACAGGCATGTGCCACCACACTCGGCTATTTTTGTATTTTTAGTAGAGAAGGGGTTTCACCATGTTGGCCAGGCTGGTCTTGAACTCCTAACCTCAAGTGATTCACCTTCCTAGGCCTCCCAAAGTGCTGGGATTATGAATGTGAGCCACAGTGTCCAGTCGAGGATTAAGTTTCAACATGAGTTTTGGAGGGGGCAGACATTCAACCATAGCACCAAAGTTTTAAATTTTTAAAATGATTAATCTCCATTCATCCTATCTTCACAGGATTCACTTCAATAAATGTGGTTCAATGACATATATGAACTTTATATAACAACATTTTTTATTCTTTTGTGACTCCAAACATGAAAGAAAATTTAACTGTAAATGATTATTCTACCACATACACATAGCTGCTTATAACTAGTTTAAAATCAGTAAGATTTTTGCGAGATCTATTCTTCAAGTGATATAACCAACGAATGGCCTTTTTGTCTCAAAAGTGGTGGAAAAATATAAGGAACAAATTTAGTCATTAGTTCCCTGATACGAATCAATTAACTACAGGTTGAGAATTCCTAATCCAAAAATCTGAAATTCAAAATGCTCCAAAATCCAAAACTTTTGAGCACCAACATGACACCACAAGAGGAAAATTCCATACCTGAACTCTTGTGGCAGGTCAAAGTCAAAACAGTCAGAACTTTGTTTCTTTTACAAAATTATTTAAGACATTGTATCAGATTACCTTCAGGCTATGCGTATAAGGTGTATATGAAACAAATTTTGCACTCTGATGGGTCTCATCCCCAAGATATCTCTATGAATCTGCAAACAGATAAACATCTGCAAACAGATATGCATAACTATGCATATGCAAACATTCCAAAATCTGAAAAGATCTGGAAACAGAAAGACTTCTGATCTCAAACATTTTGGGTACAGGATACTCAACTTGTATTTATTCAAGAAACATACTAGGGACTGTAGAAAACAATACAGTAAGACATCGTATTACTGTAAACAGACAAGACATTGCCCCAACTCAAAAAGTTAACAGATCAGCAGATGAGATAACATTAGCACATAGCAAACAGCAAACAAACAAATGGCTGAAAGCTAAACTGCATGTTTCTGGCAGTAATTATAAAGGAATGTATCAAAGTGAGAGTTTTCTGACAGTCTCACATAGGAGACTGAAATAGAAATGGTCTTTTTAAAATGGATAAACTTTGGGCAAGCTGGAAAAAATATCAAGTTGCATGCAGAGAGTTCAGCACACACAAAGATATAAAGAAACATGAGTTTGCATGGCATGTAGATACTATAGAATTAAGCCCAGCACAAGGGCACACATTAAAAAATAATAATGATAACAGTAATAATAATAGCAAACCATTGCTCTACACCAACACTATTCTTACTGTTTTATATATAGTTTTCTTTAAGAGTTATATGGTATTACTGAAAGCCCAACATTGCAAATGAAGAAACTAAAGCATAGTGAGATTAAGTAAATTGACCAAGGTTACCAGTCAATAATGGTAGAGCAAGGCTTTAAACCCAGACAGTGTAGATCTAGGACACGTGCTAATTTCCATGCAATACTGCCTGCCCAGTAGGACGTGATAGGTATTGAGGGGGAGCTACTGAAAGTCAGACAGGGACAATACACTTTGGGCACCAGGGCTCTGGGCGAAAGGGGTTTATCCCTTTCCTAGAATCCCAGCAGGAATTCCTAGAACTACCCACTCCCAGGATTCAAGCTTGCCATGCTCTCCACCTGACCCTTCTACTGCGAGGCAGAGAAGGATGTGCTTGGGTACTTTAAGACCCATGAATGACAGCACACGGAGGGAGCAGCCCAGTGTCTGGGAGAATAGTGGATGATACCGTATTCAGTCCTCCTGACAACCCCATGAAACAGATCTGAACTCAGCCATTTTTGCCATTCTTATTTGAAAGTAGTGATTAATTTTGAAGGATGAAAGGACTGGATGATTGGAAAACAAGATTGCAGAAAAAGATTTTTTAGAATGCTCTACCTGGATATATTTCCTCCCAAATAAATTGAGCTCACTAAAGATATCCAGAATCTGCAAAGAACTAAAACAGATTTACAAGAAAAAAACAAACAAACCCATTCAAAAGTGGGCAAAGGATATGAACAGACACTTTTCAAAAGAAGACATACATGAGGCCAACAAACATATGAAAAAATTCTCATCATCACTGGTCATTAGAGAAATGCAAAATCAAAACTACATTGAGATACCATCTCACGCCAGTTAGAATGGCAATCATTAAAAAATCTGGAGATAACAGATGCTGGAGAGGATGTGGGGAAATAGGAAGACTTTTACATTGTTGGTGGGAGTGTTAACCAATGGTTAATTAGTTTAACCATTGTGGAAGACAGTGTGGCAATTCCTCAAGGATCTAGAAATAGAAATTCCATTTGACCCAGCAATCCCATTACTGGCTACATATCCAAAGGATTATAAATTGCTCTACTATAAAAACACAAGCACACAAATGTTCATTGCAGCACTGTTTACAACAGCAAAGACCTGGAACCAACCCAAATGCCCATCGATGATAGACTGGACAGGGAAAATGTGGCACATATACATCATGGAATACTATGCAGCCATAAAAAACGATGAGTTCATGTCCTTTGTAGGGACATGGATGAACTCGGAAACCATC
>CAUYLG010017157.1:0-39673 GCA_963573385.1 Cacajao melanocephalus
GCCACACTCCTACAATCATCTGATCTTTGACAAACCTAACAAAAAATAAGCAATGGGGAAAGGATTCTCTATTTAATAAATGGTGTTGGGAAAACTGGCTAGCCATATGCAGAAAGCTGAAACTAGATCTCTCCCTTACACCTTATACAAAAATTAACTTCAGATGGATTAAAAATTTAAACATAAGACCTTAAACCATAAAAACCCTAGAAGAAAACCTAGGCAATACCATTTAGGACACAGGCATGGGCAAAGACTTCAAGACTCAAATACCAAAAGCAATGGCAACAAAAGCCAAAATTGACAAATGGAATCTAATTAAACTAAAGAGCTTCTGCACAGCAAAAGAAACTATCATCAGAGTGAATGGGCAACCTACAAAATGGGAGAAAATTTTTGCAGTCTACCCATCTGACAAAGGGCTAATATCCAGAATCTACAAAGAACTTAAAAAAATTAACCAGTAAAAAATAAATAACCCCATCCAAAAGTGGGCAAAGGATATGAACAGACACTTCTCAAAAGGAGACATTTATGTAGCCAAAAAGCATATGAAGAAAGCTTATCATCACTGGTCGTTAGAGAAATGCAAATCAAAACCACATTGAGATACCATCTCATACCAGTTAGATCGGTGATCATTAAAAAGTCAGGAGATAACAGAGGCTAGAGAGGATGTGGAAAAATAGGAACACTTTTACACTGTTGGTGGGAGTGTAAATTAGTTCAACCATTATGGAAGACAGTGTGGCAATTCTTCAAGGATCTAGAACTAGAAATACCATTTGACCCAGCAATTCCATTACTGAGTATATACCCAAAAAATTATCAATCACTCTATTATAAAGACACATGCACACATATGTTTATTGCAGCACTGTTCACAATAGCAAAGACTTGGAACCAACTCAAATGCCCATCAATGATAGACTGGATAAAGAAAATGTGGCATACATACAGGATGGAATACTATGCAGCCATAAAAAATGATGAGTTCATGTCCTTTGCAGGGACATGGATAAAGCTGGAAACCATCATTCTCAGCAAACTGACACAATAGGAAACCACTGCATATTCTCACTCATAAGTGGGAGTTGAACAACGAAAACACATGGACACAGGGAAGGGAACATCACACACCGGGGACTGTCAAGGGGTGGAGGGCTAGGAGAGGGATAGCATTAAGAGAAATACTTCATGTAGATGAAGGGGTGATGGATGCAGCCAACCACCATGGCATGTGTATATCTATGTAGCAAACCTGCATATTCTGCACATGTACCCCAGAACTTAAAGTACAATAAAAAAAAAAAAGAAAACATATAAATTGAAAGTGGAGGGTTGGAAAAATATATTTCATGCAAATAGAAACCAAAAGAGCAGAGATAACTATATTTACATCAGATAAAATAGACTTTCATTCAGCAGAACATTGACTACATAAAAAATAGACTGAGTTAAAAAGCATAAAAAAGACAAAGGCCATTACATAATGATAAAGGAGTCAATTCATAAAGAAGATAAAATAATTACAAATATACATACCCCCAACATCAGAGCACCTATGTATATAATGCAATGCAAATATTAATAGACCTGAAGAGAGAGATAAACTGCAGTACAGTAATAGTAAGAGAACTTAATACCTCCAGTTTCAACAATGGACAGATCATCCGGACAGAAAATCAATACATAAATATTGAACTTAAGCTACACTTTAGACAAAATGGACCTAATAGATATATACAGAACATTCTACACAATATAAGCAGAATATATTCTCAAGAGCACAGAGAACCTTCTGCAAGATAGATGATATGTTAGGCCACAAAACAAGTGTTAACAGATTTAAGAGAACTGAAATTACGTCAGGTATCTTTTCCAATCACAATGGCATGAAATTAGAAGTCAGTAGGAGGAATTTGAAAATTTACAAATATGTGGAAATTAAACAACATGCTCCTAAACAACCAGTGGTTGAAGAATAAATTACAAGGAAAATTTAAAACTATCTTAAAACAAATGACAGTGGAAACATAACATACTAAAGCATATGAGATACAGCAAAAGCAGTTCTAAGATGAACGTTTATAGCAATAAATGCCCACATCAAAAAAGAAGAAGGATCTTAAATTAACAACCTAACATCATACCTCCACGAACTAGAAAAAGAAGAACAAATTAGGTCCAAATTAGCACAAGAAAGGAAATAATAAGGATCAGAGCAGAAATAAAATATATTAGCAAAGATCAAAGAAACTAGGAGCTTTTTTTGAAAAGATAGACAAAATCAACAGAGCTTTAGCTAGACTAAAAAAAAGACCCAAATAAACAAAATCAGAAATGAAAGATGAAACATTACAACTCATGTTGTAATGATATCTGACCACAGAAATACAAACGTTCATAAGAGCCTAGTATGAATAATGATGTGCCAACAACTTGGATAAACTAGAAGAAACAGATGAACTCCTAGACATATATAACCTACTAAGACTGAATCATAGAGAAATAGAAAATCTGAACAGAGTAATAACAGGTGAGAAGATTGAATCAGTAACAAAAAGTCTCCCATCAATGAAAAGCCCCACACCTGATGCTTCACTGCTGAATTCTGTCAAACATTTAAAGAACTAATACCAACCTTCCTAAGTGCTCCAAAAAATTGCAGAGGAAGGAATACTTCCAAATGTATTGTATAAGGCCAGAATTATCCTGATACTAAAGTCAGACAAGGACACTGCAAGAAAAAAAAAATACATTACAGGCCAATATCTCTGATGAATATAAATTAAAAATCCTCAACAAAATACTAGCAAACTGAACTAAACAGCACATTAAAAGGGGATCATTCAACATTATCAAATGATATTTATCCTAGGGATACAAGGATGGTTCAATATACACAAACCAATAAAAGTAACATATCACATTAACAGAATAAAGGACAAAAACCATATGATCATTTGACAAAATTGAATGTCCTTTCACAGTCAAAAAACAACAAATTAGGCCTAGAAGGAATGGACCTCAATACAATGAAGGTCATATTGACAAGCTCACAGCTAATGTCATGCTGAATGGTGAAAAGTTTAAGGCTTTTTCTCTAAGATTAGGAGCAAGAGAAAAATAGGCCACTCTCACTTCTTCTAATCAGTACAGAACTGGAAACCCTAGTCAGAAATCCTAGTCAGAGCAGCAGGTAAAAGAAAGAAATAAAAGGAATCAAATCAAAAGGAAGAAGTTAAATTGTCTGTGTTTGTAGAGGACGTGATCTTATACGTATAGGAAACTCTTAAAGAGTCCATCCAAACGCTGTTAGAACTGATAAATGAATTCAGTAAAATTACAGGATACAAAAATCAACATACAAAAATCAGTAACATCTCTATATACTAACGATGAACACTGTGAAAATGAAATTTTAAAAATCTCATTCACAATAGTTACAGAAAATTATACTTAGTAATAAATGTAACAAATGAAGTGAAAGATCTGAACACTGAAAACTGCAAAGTACCCGTGAAAGAAACTGAATAAGACACAAATAAACAGAACAATCTCTCGTGTTCATAGACTGAAGGAATTGAAATTATTCAAATATTCATACTACTCAAAGCAACCTACATATTCAATGCAATCCCTACCAAAATTCCAACAGTATTTTTACATTAACAGAAAAAATAATCCTAAAATTCATATGGAACCACAGAAGATCTGAATAGCCAAAGCATTTTTGAACAAAACAGAAAAACAAAGCTGTAGACATCATAGCATCAGTAGGACTGTAACACCCAAGATGTAGAGTAAGCCCAGGATTGAGAAATGTTTCCAATACAAATGTAGGTCAACTTTAACTTGCCTCTGTCAGATGGGAGCCACAGTTGTAGCTCAAAGTGTCCAGTGCAATTCAATCACGTCTTGCTCACTTACTAGCTCAGCAGAATCAATATTTGGTGCATTTTGAGTAGGGGTTATGAGCTGTGTTTCTCATTTGTGTTTTGTGTGGGTATCAAGGGTAGCATGGGGGTAGTAACAGGACCTTGGTTCCCAGAGGTGATATGTAGACCATTAGTATCTGCCTCACCTCCGAAGATATGAATTTGTTACAAATGCAGAATCTTGCGAATCATCTCAACTCTACCAAATTAGAATCTGTAAAGAAAATCTCCATATATACCTTAAAGTTGGCAAAGCTTTAAGTTTCTTAAAACTGTTCAGTTTAAGAAGAGAGATGATAGCTATGCAGTGGGCAGAGTAGGGTCAGTCCCTAATTTCTACTTGAAATATCCTTGTCCCAGGTTCTCCATTAATTTAGAGATACCATTTCATCTTATGAGTAAAGGCTACAACATTTTTTTTTACTCTGAACTCACTTGATCAGCAGCCTTAATTATTTAAACTATGGCTCAGACCTAGGAATTTAAAAAAAAAAAAAAAAAAAGAATACTCCAGGCATAGATGCCTTAACAGCTACATATCACAGATTGTATCATACATATTAGCAAGATCTCAGACCCTTGTAATTCCAATAAGCTTAGTGCTGTGGATCCCTGACCACAAAGGATTGGAAGCAGCAAAGCAAGGCAAAGGGAAAGAAGTAAAAATGCAGTTGGGATGAAGTTTACAATGAGAATTGATGGTAGAAAGAATAGCTTTGGCGTGTTCATGGTTATTTAGATTTATAAATCTGTGCACACATCAAAAACAGTCACTCAGATCTCAGAGAAATTGTACTCAATCCTGGCTACATATTAGAATCACCTACTTTTCTCAAGCCTCAATCTCAGAGATTCTGATCTAATTGGTTTGGAGTGGGTGCAGGTATTGCATTAAAGCTTCCCAGGTGATTCTTAGTGGTTTAGGGTCTGTCATCATAGGGCCCAGAGGCCTAAACACCTGAGTAGCCTCTAGGTAGGCTCTTTCCAGCTTGCTACAATCATTGATCATCAAAGATCCCAAGTTGATCAGGATGACCTTGGTTACTAGGATTTTCTTTTAAGAGGAAAATACTCTATATATTAGAGGTGATTTTGACAGAAAATAAGATAGCCTAGAACTAAATGACACATAAACACCAATATAAGTCCTATGTCATAGTTGGAGAAATCTAGAAGGCACTGGTGGGATGAATCAGACACCCCCCTATCTCTCCCTCCTGATCCTCCCCCGATAGCCTGAAATGTACCATGCCCATGAATCACCTGGGGGTCTCGTTCCAATACAGATTCTGACTCAGTAGGTCTGGGGCTGGGGGAGGCTCCAGATTCTGCCATTCTGATGAGCTCCAGATGATGCTACTGTAGCTGGTTCAGGGACCACACTGGGAGTCAAGGTCATCCTGATGGTCTTGACTACCCCTCAACCCCTTCTTTGGAACCCAAACGAGAAGAATGGCTTCCAAGAATTCCACTGGGGTCCTTGATCCAGAGCCACTGTACCCAAAACTGTAGGCTTTCCTGAACTAACATCATATATTTTGTCCATCTCTTTTCTTAACTGTTCCTTCCTCCCACTAGGCAATGTTATGGGAGGACTGGGGACTACTGAGTTAGAAACAGGCTTGCAGCACATGTAGTTTGCCCCATTCATTACAAAAGTATGGCACTGAGGCCAAGTTGGCGAAGGATTTGCCAAGTTCACAGGTGATCGTGGCAAAGGCAAAACTAGATCTAAGTCAGGACATGAACGCATCCGTTAAGGATTCTGTCAAAATGATTGCTTCCTGTAGCTTCTGCGTGAAAAGTCCATTTGCTTATTCTCAGGGAAATCAGACTATTAAGACTCAGAATGGAAACAATTTGAAAGCTAGGCTGATGGTCTTTATAGCCCTTCCGCGGGGCAGATAACATGCCACAGAAGCCGAGAGACAGCTCTGAGACTATGCAATAGCTACTGTTTCCCCTCTTGTGGAACGTTCGCGAAAAAAAGCTCAAGGGCTCTGTAAGTTGCCCAGTGAACTCCACAGTCATTTTATTTCATTTTCATTTCTTGGAACCCTTTCTCAAATAATTTTTAAAATCCCACACAGTAATGATATATATTCTTGCTCAATATTAAGAAGCCCTCATGCAAAATTGAATAGTTTTTACAAAAGAAGGAAAAAGGAATTCTATTCCCAGAACATTCTGCTTTCCCAGACACAAGGATCCGATTCTTGCTCCATTGTTTGTAGCCTTCTGAGTCCTAGGGCCACTCATGGGGCTGGGTCAGTGCCCACATTGGCTCCTGGGGACCCCTTCCCTGGCCACAAAAGTCCATCTCAGCAGCACTATTTAAACTGGACTTGTTGTTTCTTACCTCAAAGCTCTGGCCTGCGATGAGACCTCCCCAACAGAGCTTGTTAGCGACGTTTTCATCTTGCTCTGTGGCTCTCTGGGTCTAAAGTCAAGAGCCATTCACAGGAAAATCAGCCTGAAACCTGTAAGTTTGCATATTAAATATTAACACCACTAAGGGCTACAGTGGAAAAAAGATATGCTGGGCTCAAAGACCCTCACTCCACCCCCAACTTCCCTCGGCTTTTCTATTTTGTGTTCCTGGTAAATCCCGTTATATCTCGACTGCCTTAGGCTACCTCAGCCCCTTCTTGGGAATTAGGTTGTCTGGATAGGCAAAGAGGCAGATACCCAGCTGCTAGGTGAATCAGGTGTCCTCATCAGATCTCTTAATATCCACTTTCGTAACATTTCAAAGAATCACAAATTATTTTATTAATGCCTAGGCAGAGAGATGGGAAAGAGCTAGAAGGTAAGGCACCGAACTCCATCCCGTGGTGATGTTTACCAGGCTGGAGCTGGTTTCACCTGTTTCTCATTGTGCTTACTTTCTTAATTGCCTCAGTGGGAATGTGTTACTGCAAAATAAAGTGACTTGTTTTCCTTACTGTTTCAAATTTACAGAGAGATGGTTTTTATCATATAAACCAGGAATTTTTCAAATTCACTGATCTTAGGGTGGAAGGAGGGGTTTCTTTTTAAGTATTCATTTTGAACTATGCTTTCACGAGTACATTCAAAGCCCAAAGGGAAACACCCATGTTTCTCCACCACATTTTGTAATACCTATTAGATGTCCACAGCATCACCGAGCCACGGAAAACACATGCTTTGTGTACGGAAGACGAAGGGGGAGCGTCAAGAGTTGCACTTTGCCAAGAAATGTACTCTGACGCTCAAAGACCCAGGCTGGGAGCGATCCAGCGAAGCTTGGAAAGCCCAGGCCTAGCTCAGGTCCGCGCGGGTCTCTTCTGCTCCCGGAAAATGTGGCAGGGGTCCCGGCTCTGGGCATCCTGGTGTCGACTGTGAGTTCCCAGCAGAGGCCCAGACTCCGGGTACGGCAGTGGAGGGGAGAGGGCCTCCCAGAAGAAGAAAGGGCCACCATCACCCCAGGTGCCACTCTAGCAGCGGAGGACGGCGGTCGGGGTCGCTGCTGGCCGGGTCCTCGAGGAAGCCGCGGGCCTGCTGGGGCCAGGTCTGCGTTCCCAGGCGCTGCCACCGTTCCAGGGAGCAAGTCAGGCCGGGACAGAGCGCCTGCGTGGGACCCTCACTTGCCACCGCGACCCCGAGGAGCCCCGCCCCATCCTGCCTTACGCCCTGCCCCAAGGTCGTCGTCCAGCCCCAGAGCCCCGCCCCGGGCCCCGAGCCCAGCCCCCCGCCCCAAGGCCGTCCTCCCGCCCCGCCGCTGGGTGGCGACCGCAAGCTGCCTTGATATAAACCGTGGCCCCGCATCCCAGGGACCAGCGAGCTACCTGGAGAGGCTCTGGCTCTTGCTTCTCAGAGGGTCCGAGGGAGCCATGGCTGAGCAACAGTTACGCAGGGAGTCCGTCACCGACCACCCGGACCGCCTGTGGATCTGGGAGAAGTTCGTGTATTTGGATGAGAACCAGCGCACCTGGCTGCCCTTAGTCATCGAGGTACAGCCCGCTTTGGAGCGCATGGTGGGGCAGCAGGGGCAGCCCCGGGAGCTTGGGAGGCCCTAGGACGGGCGAGGCCTAGAGGAGCACCCGCTATGGGGCAGGGAGGCTCCCCACAGATGAAGCCACTTTGAGCCGGGCTCTGGAGGGTGAACAGGAGTTCACCAGGGCGGGAAGAAGGGTGGGAAAACCACAAAGGAATGTCGACCAAAGGATGGGACCCAGTGCCTGTGAGTGTGACTATAATGTTGACTACAGCAGGACGTTTCTGGGCTTCGGGGTCCTTACCCTTAAAATGGGTGTCTCTAAAGTAAGTGACTCATTCATATGACCCATCATCGGAATCATCTTAGGTGGATCCCAGAAATCTATATTTTAAAAAGAACCCTCAACAGCTTAGGGTCATAGTAACCATTGCCCTAGAGTGTGAGGTATTTCCTATTTCCTCTGTGTTTTATTAAGAACAAATTTAACGAGTAATACCATAGCATAAGCGCCGGTATTGAATCAATATTGGCTTCGTTTCACATGTGATACCTTAAGATGCGTCCTTACTTCATGTTAAGTTTTTATTAAAGAGATATAACTCTTTTACAAGTATTTGGATTTACTCAATGAAAGAGTCAAAAAATATTCAAACTCCAAACATACACTGAAGAAAGTATACAAATTAAAAAATATATTAGAACATGTATTAATACAGTAGCAAACAAGAGTTATTGAGTGTTGACTGTGTCTCTGCAGATGGGAAACTGAAGCACAAAAATGTACATTTGTCCAAGGTAGGACTGCTAGTAGGTAATGGGGTTGGAATTCTAGGTCTTAAACACCACCAAAATTTGTACTTTTATTGGCATTTAAATTTTTTAAATATACATTTTTCTATAAAAATCATGTCAAATGTTTACTTAAGTCAAAAGTTGAAAAAATAATTTGAAGATTCAGTGAATTTCTTTTTTAAAATGTCTGGTTGAGAAATCTGTTCTTCAATGTGACACCAAAACCACGAACCAGACAGTTTTTCACATAATCATGATAAATGCCACACAAGAAGTAACTCACTAGCAAACTATGGGGCAGGGTTTGCCTCACACACTTGAAAAAGCCAGCATTCTTTTTCTCTTTTTTTCTTTCGTGTTTTTTTGTTTTTTGTTTTTTGTTTTTTGTTTTTTTGGTAGAGACAGGATCTTGCTCTGTCACCCAGGCTGGTCTCAAACTCCTGGCCTCAAGTGATCCTCCTGCCTCGGCCTTCCAAAGCACTGGGATTACAAGTGTGAGTTACCGCAACCCACCAGAAAAACAGTGTGCCTTTCATGGCCCTTTCTAGGTGGCTAGACACGTGTGCATGCTGGTGGTCCTGGCCCAGCCAGAGTCCCTGTGAGGATCACGCATGGCCTAAGGAAGTGAGCTTCAGGGGACAGTGATGACCAGCATTTCACACTTGGACCCCTCCCCAGCTGGGTTGGGTGGGTGGCTAGCAGGAAGGACTCTGGTTTTCTGTCCCTGGAGGAGCCCTAGCAAGCGGAACCTGAAGGTATGCCCTGTCCTTTTCTTCTCCTCAGAAGGAGGATAATTCACAGGTGCTCTTACGTCAGGAAGACACCGTCCTGGGGAAGGCTATGACCCCCACCCAGATAGGCCCAAGCCCGCTGCCTCTCATGTGGCAGCTCTACCCTGATGGACGATACCGATCCTCAGACTCCAGTTTCTGGCGCATAGTGTACCACGTCAAGGCGAGTGTGTTTCTCCAAGGGATCTATCGGGCGATCTTGGGTTTCCCCTCCTCAGTGCCTGGCCTCAGTGGTTTATCTTCCCTCCATCCCAGTGCCAAAAGCATTAAAAAAATGGGGGACATGTACAACTGCGGATTTCTAAAGGACTTAACCAGAGAGAAGACAGATCCGCTGAGGTCTCTACTCCCCGCCAGCCCCCAGCCTGGCCGCAGGAAGCCCTCTTGGGTGGGCAGTTACAGGCTGAAAGCTAGAGGGAGGAGGGCAGTCTCCGAGAGCCCCTGAAATCCTCTCACTCGGGTTCCCACCTGTTATTCCCAGCTAGGAGAAGGCACAGGAGTGAGGAATGGAGGGAGAGAAGGGCTCTGGCTGATCAGTGCCCTCTCTCTCTCTGCCTCTCAGATTGAAGGCCTGGAGGACATGCTTCTCGAGCAGCTACCAGATGACTAGTGTGGCCTGGTGAGTTCTACTGGGGCCTGACCCCTCTCAGTCCATAGTGGCTGTATCAGAAGGAAAGACCACCCCTTCTCCGTGAGGGCAGTGCTAACCCCTCCCCAACTGTTGCCTTCTGAGGGTCCCAGGGATGGGAGAGGTTTCCTGGAGGCACTCATGTCTCTCCCTTACCACTTTGGGACCCAGGAGCTTCACAGATGCACGCGGCCCCCTTAGCGCAGCTGCACGCATCTGTACAGTGCTTCACAGGTTTCGGCCAGCACGTTCATTGTCAGTTGCTTTCTTAAATTACATCAACCGAGCCAGATATTAGATGGTGTTATTGCGTTTGGAGGAAGTGGTCTTCTGACCATAAGCTCTCTGCCCTGTCCAGAAGTTGCCTTGGCTCAGACAGAAGGCCTCTGGGGCCATCACTGACCACCAGGCTTCCCACTCAGACTTGCTTCAGCAGCACCGCCCCTCACCCCTGCCTGGTCCTTTCCTTCACCCTTGACTCTGTCTTCTCTTGTCCTTTCCCAGGTCTTACAGCACCCATCTCCTTTCACCCCAGGGCCTGCACCTGGCCAATCCACAATGCGGATATTCGTGTTTCTATTCACCTTCGTTTCCTATGCCCATGTCTTCTCCTCCACCATGCTGGGGTCTGGCAGGGAACAGACAGACAGAGGATGAACTCTACCCAGGGCCTGCTGGACCTGCCTGTGGCTCACTCTGCTCCCATCAGCCCTACCACTCTGCCAGGGAGGACTCCAGTTGGCAGAGCTTCCTCCAGGTGCCTGGTATACCTGTGCCTTGGCTTTTCTCAGCTGGCTCATGGTCTTTGGCCTTTTTCTGTCCCTTCTGTCCCTCACGGCACTAGTGCTTCATGTTGCACACCCGCTCAGCTCCCTGAACTTCTGAGAACACAGCTGATTCACCTGAGCAGAGCTTCTGAGACCCTGGACCAGTGGTCTCATGTGGGGCTGCGCCTGCACATAAACACATCTGCAAACCCTGCCTGCCAACACAGGTTCAGGGGCAGCTCAAGGAAAGGCCTGAAAGGAGCCCATATCTGTGCTCAGGACTCAGAAGCCTTTGAGTCAATGGTCCACAGCTTGGGACACAGCATCAGGCCAGGCTGGTGAGCCCTGTGGACGAACCCCCAGAACTCTTGGCTGCCTACCTGGGAAAGGGATAGAGGTTGGGTTTCCCCACTTTTATAGATGACCACACACCTGGGTGTTACTAGGCTGTATGTGGCATGAATACTTTTTGTAATGATTGATTGATTAAATGCAAGATGATTTCTCTAACTTTCTGCTGAGTCAGTGTCTATCCTTGGCTTAGATTCTGGTGGAGAGAAGTGAGAATAGGTAGCCACCAAACAAAAAATAAATATTCATGGATTTACTTATTTTACTTTGGAGAAAAGGGACTACATTTTTTTTTTGTCCATGTAATCCAATGCTTAAAACTCCAGTGTTCTTGGAGGCATACATTGAGAACCACTGGAGTAAGCAACCTCAAAAACGTTGTCAGCAATTCCTGGTATTCAAGAGCCCTTCCGATCTGCCTCCATGTGGTCCTGCCCTCCTCATCCTCCTCATTCCCATGTGCCCTCGGCCCCAGCCAGCTCTGCCTCCTCCTCACCCAGGCACTCACCAGGCTCTGTCCTTGCATGGACACTTCTATCCTTTCCGCTCTCAATCCCAGCAGGAGCCCCTCCTGCCTGAAACTGTCCCTGACCACTCAGGCCCCAAGCAGACTCCCTTCCCCACATCCCCTGACCTGCAGTCACAGCAGAGCCCGCCCTGTGCCGTGTCCTCTTGCTCCCTTCTCAAGACCCGCTGTCGCTCCATAGATGGTGGCTGGACCTCAGATATTACCGGGGGATGCCTTCCAGAGAATGGAATCTGTCCTGTGTAGAATCCTGGACCTCCCACTTGTGTCTCTAGTCCACAGCTTTCTCGTCACAGAGATGAACTTAGAGGGTCCTGAGGATTCAGTGGGACATATAACTCAAGTGCTTTAAGAGAACTGTGTAAGGAAAACACTATTTCTCCTACTTTATAGTCTCTGAACCCAGGTTTCTTAACCAGCACTAGACAGAGAAGAAACACTGGCGCCCAACGTGCCAGGGTGTGTGTGTGTCTCTTGTTGAAACAAGGGTGCCCAACGTGCCAGGGTGTGTGTCTTGTTGAAATGCTGGTGCCCAACGTGCCAGAGTGTGTGTGTCTCTTGTTGAAACACTGGCACCCAGCGTGCCAGGGTGTGTGTCTCTTGTTGTAACCCCGTCACCCAGCACAGTGCATGGGAGCAATTACTGTACAGATGCCTCTCAGCAGGGCCAACACATGGAAAGTCAGAGCAGTGGGACCATGGGAGGTCAGGCAGCCACCTCATTTTAGGAATAGGAACACGGAGACCCAGAAAGAGGAAAGCTCTTGTGCTAGATTCTTTTGTTTACCAAATATCTGACCATCACCATGAACAGTGCCCAGAGCTGGCATGCAGGGACGAGGCGAAGGCCCTACTCTCGTGCAGCCTTAGATCTGGAAAAAGATAAAACGGTGCAAAATGTCAGAAGAAAATAGAACAAGGTAACAGAGTAGGGAGTTCGAATGGCTGGTAAGGAAATTCCTGTCTGCGGAGGTGGCATTTAAGATTGAGCCTTGAGGCCAGGCACAGTGGCTCATGCCTGTGATCCCAGCATTTTGGGAGGCCAAGGCGGGTGGATCACGAGGTCATTAGTTCAAGACCAGCCTGGCCAACATGGTGAAACCCCTCTCTACTACAACTACAAAAACTTAGCTGGGAGTGGTGGTGGGCGCCTGTAATCCCAGCTACTCTGGAGGCTAAGGCAGGAGAATCACTTGAACCCAGGAGGCGGAGGTTACAGTGATTGGAGATTGCACCACTGCACTCCAGCCTGGGTGACAGTGACAGACTCCATCTCAAAAAAAAAAAAAAGATTGAGTCTTGAGAAAGAGGGAGGTAGATTCTTAGGAAGAGGTGATGGCAAGCGCTGTGAAGATTTAATTTGCTCTGGAAATTACAAACATAGCAAAAGGATTACTTCTCACTAAAAGAAATGTTTTGTAAGAATAAATGGCCCTAATAAATTAACTAAATGCAATGCAGAACCTCAGTTTTCCAAAAGACTGACTCTAGGGTTTTGGCTGGAATGATTTCACAGACAATGGGGCTGGAATGGTTAGACATCCTATTTATCAGGATGAGGGAGGCATAGGTTTGGCCAGGGTGGGGATATCTCAGGAGTTCTGTGTCAGTGTGTTACATATGAGTAACTTAGGATACCCCAGCTGAATTACTGATAGTCTGTTGATTGAATATGGACCTAGAACTCAGCTCAGGTCCAGAACAATACATTGAAGAGTCTTTAAGATGATAATTAAAGCCAAAGGCTTGATCATTTATAGAGAGATGGTGGTCTCTTTGTTTTATTTATTTATTATTATTTTTTGTTTTGAGACAAGGTCTTGCCACGTTGTCCAGGCTGATCTCGGACTCTCAAGCTCAAGTGATCCTCCTGCCTCAGTCTCCCTCCCAAGTAGCCGGGATTACAGGTGCAAGTCACCAATGCTCAGTGACGGAGATGTCTTTGAAACCAGGAGGATGTGGGCAGCTGAGGAACACGCTGTTGAGAGACTGACTAGAGAGAAGGAAGGGATGTGGCCATTGGAGTTGGTACATGGAGAGCAATGGGGACCTTGCCAGGTAGTGTCAGTGCTGTGATGGGGCAGAGCCCTGCTGGTGTGGCAGGAGAGGAGGGGTGTTGAGGAGAGCCAGCCCTGCTGTTAGCCTTGTTGTAAGGAAAATTGGAAAAGTGAGGTGTTGAGAGTGTTGCAAGTAGGAAATAATGGAGCCTGGGCATGCATGCGCCAAGAAAGGGTTGGTGGAAAGTGACCACCTGATGGGGCAGAACAGAGGGCTCGATCCCAGGAACAATCCTAGATGCCTGAGGAATCTAGAAGGCACAAACTGGAGGCACAGATGCACGTGCCAGCATCCGACAGAGCAGTGCCGGCGGCTCATCTATGTTATGCTAATCTTTTTTAAATTTTTCCCTACACAAAGTTGTTTTGCCAATGTATTTTAAATACTTCATAATTTTCCCTTTACATACCTTTTTTCTGAGACGGAGTTTCACTCTTGTGCAGGCTGGAGCGCAATGGCATGATCTTGGCTCACTGCAACCTCCACCTCCCAGGTTCAGGCGATTCTCCCACCTCAGCCTCCCAAGTAGCTGAGACTACAGGCTTCTGCTACCACGCCTGGCTAATTTTTGGATTTTTAGTAGAGACAGGGTTTCATCATGTTGGTCAGGCTAGTCTCGAATTCCTGATCTCAGGTGATCTGCCTGCCCCGGCCTCCCAAAGTGCTGGGATTACAGGTGTGAGCCATTGTGCCTGGCCTCCTTCTACATATTTTATTCCATATGTATTTATTTACATTTTCTTTGATTTCTTTCAATAACATGTTGCAGTTTTCAGAGTATAGGTTTTACATTTCTTTTGTTAAATTGATTCCTAAGTTTATTCTTTTTTTATTATGCTAAAAAAAAACATCTAATTAGCCTGGTGTGGTGGTATGTACCTTAGTGCCAGCTACTTGTGGAGCTAAGGCGGGAGGATTGATTGAGCCTGGGAAATCAAGGCTGTAGTGAGCCGTGTTTGTGCCACTGCACTCCAGCCTGGGTGACAAAGCAAGACCCTGTCTCAAACAAACAACAGAAAAAAGCAAACAAAAAACCTAACATGAAATCTGCCCTCATAACAGACTTTTAAGAGTGCGCTGCAGTATTGTTAATTATATGAACATTGTTGCACAGTAGATCTCTAGAACTTTTTCCTCTTGCATGAAAAAGAAAACCACCACTCTTCTTTCTGCTTCTATGAGTTTTCCAACTTTAGCTTCCTCATATTAGTAGGAATCATGCAGTATCTGTCCTTCTGTGGCTGATCTATTTCACTTACTGTGATGCCCTCAAGTCTCATCCATATGGCTAGATTTCCTTCGTTTCTAAGGCTGCATAAAGTTTCATTGTATGTGTGCACCACAATTTCCTCATGCATTCATCCATCAGTGGATAGGAGGTGGTTTCTACCTCTTCGCTATTATGGATGGTGCTGCAATGAATGTGGGCATGCAATACCAATTCAAGATTCTGTTTCCTAATTCTTTTGGATGAATACCCATAAGTTAGATTGCTGAGCCATATGGTAGTTCTATTTTTAATTTTTTGAAGATCCTTCATACTGTTTTCCGTAACAGTTGCAACATTTACATTCCTACCAACTGTGCCCAAGGGTTTGCCACATCCTTACCAGCATTTGTTGTTGTCTGTTTTTTTTTTATAACGTCCATCCTCACAAGTATGATGTGATACTTATTTTACTTATTCTGTTTCAATCTGGATGATTTTTCTTTTGTCTTCTTGCCTAATTACCCTGGCTAGAACCTTCAGAACTGTATTGGGTAGAAATAGTGAGAGCGGGCTGGGCATGGTGGCTTACGCCTCTAATTCCAGCACTCTGGGAGGCCGAGGTAGGCAGAACATCTGAGATCACGAGTTCAAGACCAAACTGGCCAACATGGTGAAACTCCCATCTCTGCAAAAATTAGCTGGGCGTGGTGGTAGGCACCTGTAATCCTAGCTACTCAGGAGGCTGAGGTAAGAGAATCTCTTGATCCTGGGAGGCAGAGGTTGCAGTGAGCCAAGGTTGTGCCACTGTACTCCAACCTAGGTGACAGAGCAAGACTCTATCTCAAAAAAGAAAGAAAGAAAGAGAGTGGACATCCTTGCCTTGGTCCTGATCGTAGGGGGAAGCTTCATCTTTCACCTTTAAGTCTGATATTAGCTGTGGCTTCTTCATAAATGTCCTTTATCATGTTGAGGAAGTTCCCTTCTATTCTCAGCTTATTGAGTGTTTTTATCACGCAGAGATGTTAGATTTTGTCAAATGCTTTTTCCGCATCTGTTGAGATGATCGTCTATTGGAATGTTGATTTTTGCCCTTTATTTTATTGATACGGTGTATTACACTTACTTCTTTTTGTATGTTGAACCACTTTGCATTTCTGAGATGAATTCTACTTGGTCCTAGTGTATAATCTTTTTTATATGTTGCTGGATTTGGTTTGCTAGTATTTTGTTAAGGGTTTTTATATCTGTGTTGATAAGAAGTATTAGTCTGTAGTTTCCTCCTGTGATGTCTTTGTCTGATTTTGGTATCATATATAAGTTTTTAATACTACAAATTTTATTTTTTAATTTAAAAATATTATTAGAGACAGGGTTTCACCATGTTACTCAGGCTAGTTTTGAACTCTTGGACTCAAGTGATCCTCCCGCCTCTGCCTTTCAAAGCCTGGACAAAATGTTGAGACCTCATCTCTAAAATAAATAAATAAATAAATAGATAAAAAGGCTGGGCGCAGTGGCTCATGCCTGTAATCTCAACATTTTGGGAGGCCAAGGCAGGTGGATCATTTGAAGTCAGGAGTCCGAGACCAGCCTGGCCAACATGGTGAAACCCCATCTCTACTTAAAATACAAAAATTAGCCAGGCGTGGTGGCACACACCTCTAATCCCAACTACTCAGGGGGCTGAAGTGGGAGAATCGCTTGAGCCCAGGAGGTGGAGGTTACAGTGAGCCAAATTCATACCACTAGCCTGGGCAAGAGTGAGACCCTGTCTCATCAATCAATCAATAGTAAAACTAAATAAATAATACATAATAAAAATTAAAAATAATAATAAAATTAATAAAAATAAATATATCGGGCAATGTAAATTATGCCTATATATCAAATGCACACGGATATGCTCAATGTTCATGATTGTTCCCTGTGCATTTGCAAAGGAGGCATTTCTCTCAACTAAGTTCAGAGATGTAAATCTCTGCTTTATTATTAATATGGCTTAGGTTTTCTGTGTTCTCAATCATTGTTTTTGTTCATTTGCTCTATCTGAAAAAAAAACACTAATGTTTCCTATCAGTATATTCTCCTTTAATCTGGTAGTTGACGTTTCATAAAGTTGTTGCTGTGTTACCGGCCACATAAATGCTGATTGTTATATCTCGTGTAGGCTTTGGCTCAATGATCTATCCTTTCTTTCGGTGATTTCTGGCTAGAGTTCTACCTTGACAGACATGATGATCAAGAACTGTGTCTATCTGTTTTTATTAATTTGCATTTGTCTGGCATATCTGTGCCTAGCATCTTATTTAAATCTGAATCTCTTTGTTTTAGGCATGTTCATTCATGTGTGTGTGCATGTGTATGAAAAGGTTGGATTTTGATGCATTTTTTGAATTGGTGAATGAAACTCATTTCAAGTATTGATGATGTATCTGATGTACTGGTCTTAGTATTGTTTTATGTTTGTCTTTATATACATATACAATTTTCTCTATATGGTCTGTTTTCTACATTCTTTTTTAGTATTTCTCTTGGCGTTGCATTTTCATTTCATATCTTTAGATTAATAGCTTAGGGTAGTTTCCTCAGCCCTTGTTTTCTTTCCTTTCTTTTACTTTTTTTTTTCTTTTTTTTCTTTTTTTTTTTTTTTGAGACAGGGTCTTGCTCTGTCGCCCAGGCTGGAGTGCAGTGGTGTGATCTCAGCTCACTGCAACCTCCACTTCCCAGGCTCAAGCAATCCTCCCACCTCAGCCTCCCGAGTACCTGGGACTACAGATGTTTGTCACCACGCTCAGGTAATTTTTAAATTTTTTTGTAGAGATGAAGTCTCACTATATTGTCCAGGCTGGTCTTGAACTCCTGGGCTCAAGCAATCCTCTCACCTCAGCCTCCCAAAGTGCCAGAATTACAGGCATGAGCCATTGCACCTGACCAGCCTTTCCTTTAAAAACTACTATCTGCTGTAGCATTGTCTAAAGAATGCTCTATGATATTGGACATGTTCTGTATCTGTGTTGCCCAGTGTGGTAGCTACTAGGTACTGTGGCTATGGAGCACTTGAAATATGGCTAGTATAATTGAGAAACTTAAATTGTATTCAATGTTAATTAAATTTTTATAGCCACATGTGACTGGTGGTCCACCTGTTCGGTGGTGCAGGTCTTTTTGTTCCCTACTGCAAGCAAAATTGAAATGAGTAACATTTCCTTCCCCAACCCCTCTCCCCCTCCAAAGCATCTAAAGTAATATTAAATGCTAAGTAATATCTCCAAGGAAGCCATCTGTGCTATAGCTGGCCTAGAGTTAGAGCCTGAACAACACTATTTTATAAAAGACAAAGTTGTATTTTAAATAAGTTGTAACGGCTGCTCCATTCTCCTCACAATAACTGCTAGCCTTGGCGTCTGTAAGTAAAATTGCTTGCCTTTGTTTACCGGTAGTGACTAGAATAAACAGCCCAAGCTGAGTCCATCATGGCCCCTGCGCCCTGTAATAAATAACTAAGATCTGTTATTCCCACTACAACCCAGAAGATGTGCAGACTAAGGCTTATCTTGATTTCTGTAAATCACTTAGATAACAATCGAAGTGACAATATATCCACAATGTGGCCTCTGGCCCTGGAATGTCCAGAGACTCGCACTCCCCTCTCTGCCCAGGAGATGATTTACGGGATCCCCTAAATGTCTGAATCCCTTCACACCCACCCCCCGCCACATACCCTTACCGGAGAGAAAGGTATAAAAGGTATTGACACCCTCCCTCCGGGGCCACAGGTTGGAGAGACGTGAGTCCTCCAATAAAGACCCTGCAATTTGGCCTACTTTTGCCTTGGTGTTAACTTTCTATGCTCGGTTCAGTACAGCAGTAATGTTTAAACTAGTCCAGAAAAAATACGAACTCATAGTGAAGATATTGGGCATCCTTGTCTCACAGAAATTCTGCTGGTAGTAGTTATTTTTCTCTTATCCTAAATGTGGGATTTTGTTCAGTGTCTTTTAAACATCTGAAATCATTATATTATTTTTCTTCTTTGGTCTGTTAAATGTGATTAAGTGTTATATTCATAAGTGAAAAGGATCTGTAATTTGCACGTATTTAGTTTTATTCTATCTGTGTCATGGGTAATATTTTGATTTTATTTTAAAAACTGTGTATTCTTTCATTTTACAAAAAAATGATATCGGAATTAACCATTTCCTTAAAGTTTGAAATAATTTTTCTGTGAAGAATTTTCTTGTGACGATTGAACTTTTAGATGTTGAAGAATGAGGTAGATTTTGACCCGCATCTATTGTTCTCCTTGGAAACTGGTAAGGTTAGTTTTAATCTCTCATCTTTGGTCAATTTTGATTTTAAAATATTTTACCAGGCCCAGCACTTTGGGAGGCTGAGGGGGGTGGATCACAAGGTCAGGAGTTTGAGACCAGCCTGACCAACATGGTGAAACCTTGTCTCTACTAAAAATACAAAAATTATCTGGGCGTGGTGACACATGCCAGTAATCCCAGCTACTCAGGAGGCTGAAGCAGGAGAATTTCCTGAACCTGGGAGGTGGAGGTTGCAGTGAGCCAAGATCATGCCACTGCATTCCAGCCTGGATGACAGAGTGAGACTTCATCTCAAAAAAAAAAAAAAAAAAAATTTACCAGAAAATATATGTTTCAGATTTACTCAGAATTTTGCAAAAATCTGCCTGCTTGGGGATGTCTCCTTCTGAGAAGATGGGATAGACATGGATCAATCAGTGTAATCTACTATATTAAAACACTAACAAGAAAAATCACTTGATTGTGTCAATTAGTACAGAGAAGGTATTGGATAAATTTCGTGGGAAAAACTTTCAGAAAAACAGGAATAGAAGAAAACTTCTTCAAGTTGATAAAGAACACCTACAAAATACCTACAGCTCATATTATACTTAGTGATTAAATATTTCATGCTTTTCCCCTAAGATCAGAAATAAGGTAAGGATGTCTACTCTCCCACTGTTTTTCAACAGTTATTAGTTCTGGAAGTTCTAGGCTGTGCACTAAGGACAGAAAAGGAAATAAAATGCATAGAGAGCAAAAAGGAAAAAATAAAACTTTCTTTACCTATAGATGACATAAATTTCTATTTATAAAATCCAAGAACCTACCAAAAAATGACTAGAAATAGTAAGTAAATTCAGTAAGATCACAGGATACAAGAGATTAAACACACAACAATTGTATTTCCCTATACTAACAATGAACTGTACCACTATTAATTGTTTAAAAAAAAAAACTAAACTAAATGCTGTTGTAGGACTTTTTCTTTAGGGTACTTGTCACATAACCAGGAAAGATTAGACTTGCAGACACTTTGAAGGATGAGAAAAATGAGATTTATTGGGCAAAAAGGAAAAAAAAAGGAGATGAACTTTCAGCAAAGTGAGAATCCTTCTAGTCATTTCCCACCTCACAGATTGAATCCCAGGTACCACTTTGGAACAGGAGAGGCCAGGCTCCTCCCTGCTGCAAAGGGCGCCAAATTCCCATGACTCCACCCCATTCTCCCAGTCTGCAGGCAGGTCAAATGTTCTCCAGGAACCCCATGATACCTGCTGTTTCAATACTGAAGTATAACTCTAGCAAAACTTGTATAGAACTTTTATATGAAAAACTGCACAACACTGAAGAAAGAAAAACAACATCTAAATAAACAAAGAGGCATACTGTGTTCATGGATTGGAAGACTCAACATGGTAAAGCTGTCAATTCTCCTCAAATAGTTTTATAGGTTTAATGCAATTTCTATCAAAATTTCAACTGCATTCATTATATAGACAGGATTACTTTAAATTTTAAGTGAAAAATACAAAGAAACACAAATAACTAAAACAATTTTGAAAAAGAAGACTAACGTGATATGAGTCACTTTATAACCACACTAATCAAGGCTATACAGTTTTGGCAGAGAGATCAGCACACGTAGATCATTGTGCTAGAATACCTAATCCACAAATAAAACCATGCAAATATGTCTGACTAATTTTTTACACAGAAGTGTCAAAACAACTCAAAAGAATAAAGAGAGCATTTTCAACAAAAGGTACTGTAAGTATCAGACATACATAGGCCAGAAAAGAACCTTGAACTAAATCTCATACATAATGTAAAAGTTAAAATGAATCTAAGACTTAAATTATAAAATGTAAACCTATGAAATTATTCTTAAAAAGGTAGGAGAAAATCTTTAAAATCTATAGCTGTGCAAGGAGTTCCTAAAGTTAAAACCAAAAGTATAATCCATAAAAGAAAAAATTTGATAAATTGGAGTTCATCAAAATTAAAAACTGTCTCTGCCATAGATCTTGTTAGAGAGGATGAAAAGCAAGCTACCAGTAGGAGGAAATATTTAAAAGCCACATATTCAACAAAAGATTAGTATTTTGAATGTATAAAAACTCTCAAAACTCAAAGGTAAGAAATGCAAACTTTACATTTCGAGCAAATGATAAACAGACATTTTACTGAGGAGCATACACAGATTACAAACAAGCCTGCTAAAAAATTAGCATCATCACCCATTAAGGAAATTAAAACCACAAAGAAGTGTTATTACATACCTATCAGAACGGCTAAAATAAGATGTAGTGGCAACACCAAATGCTGACAAAGGTGTAGAGAAACTGGATCTTTCACACGTTGCTGGTAGGAATGTAAAGTGGTCTAGCCACACTGAAAACTAATTTGACATTTTCTTTAAAAACTAAGAATATACTACTATGTGACCCAGAAACTTTACACCTGTGTATCTGTCCCAGAGAAATAAAACTTATTTCCACACAAAAACCTGCATATGAATGTTCAAAGCAGTTTTATGTCTTATAGCTCAAAACTGGAAAGAATCCAGATGTCCTTCAATAGGTGAATGATTTAAAAACTGTGAAATATCCATACCATGGAATATTACTCGGCAATAAAAAGAACTATTGAAACACATAACAGCCTAAATGAATCTCCAGAGAATTATGCTGAGTGAGAAAAACCAATCCCAAAATGTTACACACTGTATGATTCCATTTATATATCATCCTAGTAATGACAAAATTATAGAAATGGAGTACATAGCAGTGGTTGCCGGGTGTCAAGGAATAGGGACAGGAAGAAAGTGGGTGTGGCTATAAAAGGTTAACATGGTCCAGGCGCTGTGGCTCATGCTTGTAATCCTTGCATTTTGGGAGGCCAAAGTGGGTGGATTACCTGAGGTCAGGAGTTTAAGACCAGCCTGGCCAACATGCTGAAACTCTGTCTCTTCTAAAAATACAAAAAAGTAGCCAGGTGTGGTGGTGGGCACCTATAGTCCCAGCTACTAGGGAGGCTGAGGCAGGAGAATCACTTGAACCCAGGGGTGGAGGTTACAGTGAGCTGAGATAATGCCACTTCACTCCAGCCTGGGTGAAAGAGCAAAACTCTGTCTAAAAAAAAAAAAAAAAGAAAAGAAAAAAAAGAAAGAAAAGAAAAAGAAAAAAGGAAATAAAGAGGTTAACATGAAGGACCCTGCAGTGATGCAAATATTCTGTATTTGACTGTTTCCATGTCAGTATCCTAATTGTGATATTGTACTATTGATTGGCAAGATGTCAGCATTAAAGAAAATTGGATAAAGAGTATGCAGGATCTCTCTGTAATATTTCTTACAACTGTGCATAAATATATAATTATTTTAAAATAAAAAGTTTTATTTTAAAATTCTGTTCCCTGAATTTTTATATTGTTATTTGTATATCTGATGATGTTTCTTTTCTTTTCTCTTTAATTCCGAATTTGGAGTTTTTCATGCTATCACATTTTTTCCTCTTAAGTATGTTAGTGGCTTAGCAGTTTTTCCCTGTACAATTGAGTCTTAAAACTAGTTATTGCATTCTTCCAGTTTCTATGTTTTAATTTCCTTTTTAGTATTTCCTTCTTGGAAGGTTTTTTTTCTTCTTTTCTAAAATTTTAAATTCAGAGTTTAATTAATTAATTTTATTTTTTAAGTTTTAACTCAGAATTTTCATATGCAGAATTTTTATCACCATTGTCTTCTAAATATTCTGCAATTTAATATTTTGTTTCTTCTTTGGCACAAAAATTATTTGGCAGTTTTTAAATGTGCATGGAATTGTAGTTATTTTGCTTCTTTATTATTAATTCTGGTTTACTAAATTGTGTACAGGGATTATTGTTTGTGTGTTTTTAATATAGTTTATAATTTAATTTTTTGGTTTTTGCCCCATTATAGGGTAAATTTTATAAAAGGTGAAGGAACACTTGAAAATAAAGTGTATTATCTTTTATCAAGTATGGATTTTATGTGTTTATTATTTTATCCATCTTATTAATTGTGTTATTTGGGTCACTATTACTTTTATTTATTTGATCAAGTCAGTAGTCAACTAACAATGACTACTTGATCTCTTGTTAATATTATTATTTTTTTCTACTATTTTTGCCTTATTGATTTTAATGCCATATTGTTTGGTGCATAATGATTTATAGGACCAGGCATGCAAATGTTTGTTGTTCCTAAATCCTGCTTTTTGTTTCTTTAACAGTTTTTGAGTTGAATTCAAACTTGTAAAATAAGATTATCAAGATTTCAAGTTATCATCATCTCTACTCCTCTTGTTCCCCCATCTCTGCCTTTTCTTCTTCATTTTTATTCTTTTTAGAATTTGTCTGGAATTCAGTTTTGTTACCTTCTTAATGGTTAAGTGTTTAGTAGACCTGCTGTCTTGGTCCATTACTGCTGCTAAAACAAAATACCACAGACTAAGTAATGCATAAATAATAGAAATGTACTTCTCATAGTTCTGTAGGCTGGGAGTCCAAGATCATGGTACAGCAGATTTGATGTCTCATAATGGCTTTTTTCTCTACTTTCAAGATGGCACCCACAATACCATTTTTCCCTCCTAGGCCTGCAGGCCCATGATGGGAAGGGCTGCCATGAAGGTTTCTGACATGTCCTGGAGACATTTTCCTCATTATCTTGGCAATTAACATTTGGCTCCTTGTTACTTATGCAAATTTCTGCAACTAGCTTCAATTTCTCCCCAGAAATAGGTTTTTCCTTTCTATCACCTCATAACGATGCAAATTTTCCAAAGTTTGATGCTCTGCTTCCTCTTGAACACTTTGCCACTTAGAAATTTCTTCTCCTGGATGCCCTAAATCATGTCTCTCAAGTCAAAGTTCCACAGATCTCTAGGGCAGGGGCAAAATGCCACCAGTCTCTTTGCTAAAGCATAGCAAGAGTCACCTTTATTCCAGTTCCCAACAAATTCCTCATCTCCATCTGAGACCACCTCAGCCTGGATGTCATTGTCTATATCACTATCAGCATTTTAGTCAAAGTGGTTCAACAAGTCCCTAGAAGTTTCCAAACTTTCTCACATCTTTCTTTCTTCTTCTGAGCCCTCCAAACTGTTCCAACATCTGCCTGTTGCCAAGTTCCAAAGTTGCTTCCACATTTTTGAGTATCTTTATATCAGCACCCACTCCTGGTACTAATTTACTGTATTCTCACACCGCTCTAAAGAACTGCCTGAGGCTAGGTAATTTTTAAAGGAAAGAAGTTTAATTGAGTCACAGTTTTGCATGGCTGGGAAAGCCTCAGGAAACTTACAATTGTGGTTAAGGCAAATGGGAAGAAAGGCACCTGCTTCACACGGCAACAGGAAAGAGAAGTACAGAGCGAAGGTAAGAAAATCTTTTAATAAAACCATCATCTGTCATGAAAATTCACTCACCACCACAAGAACAGCATGGAGGAAATGCCCCCATGATCTAATCACCTCCACGAGGTCCCTCCCCTAACATGTGGGGATTACCATTCAGATTATAATTCCAGATGAGATTTGGGTGGGGACATAGAACCAAACCATATCGGTACCTACACATGGGAGTCCCACAAAATATGAGACTCCATGGTTGATAATTTTATAGCATTCTGAACTACAAAAAAGGATAGGGGCTTGGGGCTTCTAGCAGGGGTGGGGGTGGTATCAACACAAGTCATGGAAGGATGAGGGGAGGAATTGTATGGTGAGTCACGGCTGTCTTGTTATGAAGATAAAAGCCTCTTAGGTAGTAAAAGCAGCTGTCAGAAGAACATGTGATGGTCATTGTGGGCATGGTGTTCATCTTTCCTGAAGAGTTCATTTCTGGTTGATAAGATTCCCAGGGAGGGAATTCATGACAATTGAGATTGTCTTTAGGCAGACAAGGGGAACTCAGAGAAAGCCCTTGTCTGCATTTGCTTGTCCCCATGAACCCTCAGTTTGAAGTAATCAGCATATGAAAGTGGCATGTGTTAGGGGTGGTGTTTCCTGAAGTCCTTTGTCACTAGGGTTCTTAAGGTGAAGGAAGGAGGCAGAAGAGTTCAGAGTCAGAGTGATGTGAGGTGAGGAGGATTTGACTAGCCATTGCTGGTTTTGAGGATTATAAAACAAAAATAAAATTCTAAGCCTTCAATCAACTGAATGGACCCTTCCTCTTGGCCAAGGGCTTTCTAATGTAAATCTGAAACACTGGTTCAGGACATGATGTGGATGGGTGGTCGTCCGTGCCTCATTATAGCCTCCTCCCTTTCAAATTCAGGCACAGCTGATCAGCCTTAACATTAAAACAGAGACCTTTGACTGGCAGAACAGATTATTTGTAGCAGTAAGAACCATTATGACAAATGGCAGGCCCTGAAGTAAATCAAAGTATTTTACCCAAAATACATTTCTTTGACATATTTTGAAACGGCCCTGCAAAGCTGTCTCTTGTGGGGAAAATCTACATTCTGTAGAGAACCCTCTTCCCTTTCCAGGTCTTTCCCCTGATCCAGGAGAGAATTAACTAGGAATCTAGCACCATTTTTAGTCCAATTGGAAACATTTACAATCTATTCTCTCTGAAGCTTCCTACCTGGAGGCTTCACTGCATAAGAACCTTGGTCTTCACAACCTCTTATCTTTACCCAGGCACTCGCTTCTATTGATTCCAAGTCTTTAGATAAACTCAACCAATTGCCAGTCAGAAAGTCTTTGAATTCACCTGGAAGCCCCCTACTTTGAGTTTTCCCATCTTTCTGGACCCAACCAATGTACATCTTACATGTATTGATGGATGTCTTATGATATGGTTTGGCCCTGTTCCCACCCAAATCTCATTTTGAATTTTAGCTCCCATAGTTCCCACATGTCATAGGAGGGACCCAGTGGGAGGTAATTGAATCATGAATTCTCATGCTGTTCTGATGATAGTGAATAAGTCTCACAAGATCTGATGGTTTTATAAAGAGGAATTCCCCTGCACAAGCTTTCTGTTCCTTGCCACCATGTAAGATGTGATTGCTCCTCTTTGCCTTTCATCATGGTTATGAGACCTCCCTAGCCATGCGGAACAGTGAGTCAATTAAACCTCTTTTCTTTAGAAGTTACCTAGTCTCAGGCATGTCTTTATTAGAAGTGTGAGAACAGACTAACATATCATATGTCTCCCTAAAATGTATAAAACCAGGCTGTAGCCCAACCACCTTAGGTGCATTTTCTCAGGACCCCCTGGGGCTATGTCATGGGCCTTGGTCACTGACATGTGGCTCAGAATAAATCTCTTCAAATATTTTACAGATTTTGACTCTTTGTCAACAAAGATAGGTATATTCCCCAGACACCATCTACCTCTGCCTCATCGTAGAAGCAGCTGGCTAAACGTTTAGACCAAAAATGCACTCCCTTGTCTATGTTTGCAAGTAAAGTGACGATTTTTACCAACGAGCATAGCTTGTGGTGAAGACCTGTTTCCATACGTGCACAGACCTGTTGATGCTGGGAGTAGGTGCAGCCTCTTTATGATGAAAGCATCAGAAAAAGAAAAGAAAGACTTTCAAGGTTTGATCTTATTGCCAAATGCAAAACTGAATTTTGTTTCAAGAGATCCCAGGCTCCTGGGAGACTTGTTTCCACTGAGACAGCTGCTAAGCCTCTTAGGGAGGGTGATAGTTTAAGTCCAAAAATTTCTTTATGAGAAATCTTCAGCCAAACCTATCAGAGCTGCATGCTTTTTGCATTCTGCATCTTTGTTATTCAGATCAATCCAGTAGGCAGAGAGGAAGTATTTACTCACTACAATGTATAAAATTTGCATAGCAAAGAGATGGCAGCCTTGTTATTACCATAATAATATAGAATTGTTCTGCAAATATACATGGATTTGTGAATGTAGTCATATTCTTAGTCTGAAAGCATCATTTTGTAAGCCCAAATCATATGGAAACTAATCAGACTTCTGACAAAAACTTGCTTTTTACAAGAAATGTAGTTTACCAGAGAAATTAAGAAAATATTTTCCCAAAAGTTTTGAATATAAAAAACACAATTAATGATGAGCTCCTACCTAGTTTAGAAGGCAAAAGTGAGAAATATTAGAAAAAAGTTGGTTGCAATGGGCATCACTACAAGTTCACACTTTGTTTTAGTAATTTTTTTGAACTATTTATGAGCTACTTGTAAATAAACTTCAGTAAAAAGTGATCAGATGTAAAGTCTGTAAATTCTCAGTGTTTCTTTGTAGGTGCATATTCTACCCAGTCATTTAAGAGGATGATCTAGAGGGACAAAAAATTTGAGAAGAAGGGAGATAGAGGAGAAATATTGCAGGAGAAATAATCAGAGGGTTATCATTTCAGAGAGAAATAGTAAGGAGATAAAATAGCAAATGCTGAATCAGGGTAAAAGAGGAGGAAGAAGTGGAATGGAAAAGAAAGAAAAGATATGACACAGGAAAGGAGGAGGAATGCAGCAGCCACCTTCACTTCCAACACGAAGACCCACCAGGTGGGTGACTCTGTCTCCCTGGGAGGTCTCCTGTCCAGCAAGGCTACAAAGGACTCTCCCCCAAACCTTGTTCTGCCATTCTCTTGTTGCTTTGCTGTTGTTTCCTCTTTAGGGAAAGGCCCAGGTCTTCACGTCTCCCAAAGCTAGTCCAGTTTTCAGAGAGAGGAGTCCTCAGAGTAAGACAGAGCTAGGACCCTTCTTAGGGGCCCGCCAGGTATCCTGCCTCCAAACCAAGCATGGAAATAAGGAAAATCCTGATTTCCTTTGAGGGAAATGCCAGGCACCTAGCTAGCCCTGCGAAGTCAATGAGAAACTTTATAAGCAAGAAGGAAATTAAGAGCTAAAAATAGCCAAGGAAATCAGAGTCAGAAGATGTCTGGTTCCCTATAGAAACTAAAGAGCATCTTAACACATGTCTTTTAATTATTTTTCGGAAACCTAGACCCTCACCCAGTGGGTCTACTGGCACAGACCTCCTTTCAATCGTATCTCCCTTGTTGACCTCACATCAGGGAGAGCTGAGGAGTGAACTCTACCAACCATTCTTCATTGCAAATTTCTACCTGAAGGGCCTGGAGGAGGTCATATCCATGAGTCAGAGCTAACATTTATTTCTGTTGTTTCCAAACTTTTACACAAAGCTTCACTTGCTTAACCAATCACAAATTAGAAAATCTTTGAATCCATCTGTGACTTTCGGGCCTCCCACGCCATTGAAAATGTCCCACATTTCTGGGTCAAACCAATGTATAGCCTCCATGTATTGATTTGTGACTTTGCCTATACCCTCTGCCCCCTCACCTTTAAAAATACTTACATGTAAGAGAGATGGGGTCTTGATATGGTTTGAATTTTGTGTCCGCACCCAAATCTCATGTTGAATTGTAATCCCCAGTGTTGGAGGTGGGGCCTGGTGGAAGGAGATTGAACGATGGTGGTGGTTTTTAATGGTTCCACACCATCCCCGTAGTGCTGTCTCATGATAGCATTCTCACCAGATCTGGCTGTTTTAGAGTATGTGGCACCTTCCCCCTCTTCTCCTTGTGCTCCCACTATGTAAGACACCTTGCTTCCCCTTGGCCTTCCACCATGATTGTAAGTTTGCTGAGGCCTCCCAGAAATAGAAGCCACTATGCTTCCTGTATAGCCTGCAGAATCATGAGCCAGTTAAACTTATTTTCTTTATAAATTACCCAGTCTTAGGTAGTTCTTTAGAGGAGTGCGAGAACAGATGAATACAGGTCTCAAGCATGAACTGCCCAATTCTCCTTCCTGGTGCCCTGCAATTAAGGCTTTGTCTTTCTGCAATCCAGGTGTCAGTGTTTGGCTTTGCCATGCCAGGAAGACCCCAGTTTGATCAGATGACAAGAGCCAGCACTTCCTTGGCTTTTGAACAAATGCTGATGGGAAAGAGCGTTGTCCACGCTCATACTAGTTTACCTCTGTGTGAAGAGGCTGGGCTGTCCTAGGCTGCTCATTATTCCACAAGCATGTGCATGCTTTACAGGAAAACACAGAGTTCCTAGATTTAGGGTTGGCAAAAAAGGGCAATGTGATCACAGTGGTCCAAGAAACACCACCCTTCCCTTAGAACATTTGGATATTTTGTTTATTTTTATACATTCTCCAACCCCCAAATATCTCATCTGGTAGACAGTAATCCCTGTAAGGGAATTTTGATCTCTCCCCTTTAGAAGCCTTGGTCCTGAAGCACCAGGACTTGATCTTCAATAGGTCTGGAGATATGCCCCATATCCACTCATTACTTACGTGACATTTACCAATGTATGCAAACTTTGAATTTCAGGGTTTTTTTTCCCAGGTTTTTCAGCTATAAAACAGAAATCATGGTATACTAATTGACAGGGTGGTTGAGAAAATTAAACAAGAGAATGTGCATAAGCCACCCTAAACATAATGGCAGCATAACCCCTAGGCAGAACACCAGAATTATGGTAGTGTTTTAGTTTCCTATAGCTGTTGTAAACCAGTGGTTTACAGCAACACTGGTTTTGTTATCTTTGAATTCTGGAGGTCAGAAGTCTGACAAAATTCTCACCAGCCTACATCAAGCTGATGATAGTCTACTTTTCCTTTGGAGTCTCTAGGGGAGAACATTTCCTTCCCTTTTCCAGCTGCTAGAGGTCATCCACATTCCTTGAGTTCTGGTCCTCAATCCCTCCAACCTCAGCTTTTGTCATCACCTCTTCTCTGCCTCTGACTCTTTTGCCTGCTTCTTTTCCCCCATAAGGATCTTTGTGATGGCCTCAGGCCCATGCAGATAATCCAGGATCATCTCCCCTCCTCAAGATCCTTAACTTAATCACATCTGTAATCCGTAAAACCCCTTTTACCACATGAGGTAGCACATTCATGGGTTCAGGGAATTGAGGTGGACATGGCTGAGGGCTTTATTCTGTCTGTCACAGATACCAAAACAAAATTCAAATGCTATGAGACTTGATGAAGTAAAAGATATGGCCAGAATTGAGAGGGAAGTGTAGAACTGAGAATCCCTCATCTCACATGAGATATGGGATGGGAGGGGTCACTGGAGATATGTCAAAATGGACCAAACAAGGAGTAGAGTCTTGGGATGATATTTGGAATTACAAGATTACTAAAGGAAAGACAAAAATAACTCATATCAAAAAATTGAAAGGAGATGAGGATGATAAATATAGGCCAAAAAAGTTATCCAAGTGTCTTTATTGATGGGTAGTCAATGTATGAAATCTAAAGAAACAAATTGAAGAACTCAAGAAACTGACAAACATATTTGTAGTTATGGAAATAGCCACTGGCAAATTAAAATAATTTTGTGTCTGTCTTTCTCTCTCTCTTTTTGTTTGTTTGCACTTTTGTTTTGCTGGAGCAAAACCTCCAAAGAGAAGTCATCTTTTGGATTCCCTGCGGGCTATAAATTCCCTTTGTTTTTCTCTCAGAACACCTCTGTAGGCAGCTGACAATACCTTCCTGATGCAGGACAGGTAAGCCCCCAAAATTAGGGATTAGCCCAAGAAGTTTCATGGCTTCACTGAAGAATGAATTCAAGAGTGAATTGGTTGTAGAAGAAAACAGCTTAATTGAAGCAGCTGTGTTACAGCTCCATGACTGCTCCTGCATAGCAGGGCTCCCTCATAGGTGGTATTTGGAGAGTAGCAGCTCAGAGGCAGTTTTGCAGTCATATTTATACCTGCTTTTAATTACATGTAAATTAAGGGGTGGGTTATTCATCAATTTCTTTTGAGCAGTAACTTCCAGGTATTCCCATTGCAATAGTAAACCACGATGGCACTGGTGAGTGTGTCTTATGAAGAGTTGTTTTCAGTGGCTCTTCTCTGTTTCAGCCAGTCTTTCATCTGATCTGGATGAAAGGCCAGATGTTTTTCCTCTGGTCCTGCCTCTTACCTTGTTCCCTGCTCAGAGATTAGATACTTCTCTTTGTAGAAGGGTGAAGGCCCATTTTATGTAACTACTTCCTTCTGATTTTAGGGTAACAGGCTCTGCCTAGTATCAGAGGAGTAAAAATGTCTGGCTATCTTGTCAAGGGGGCCCAGAGGCAGGACGCTTTTATTCTCTGGGTCAGTAGGTAGAATGTGTTTGAAGCCTTGTGCCAGCATTGTATTTACCTGGAACTGTTATAATCTAGAAGACATAAAGTTTACTAAAGGGTTAAAGTAGCAAGGGTCCAAGATTAGTAATAACCAGACAGCTATAAGAGGTCCTAGGATTGATAAAAACCAGGTGAGACTTGGGATGGCACTTTCAATAATGGATGAGACACAGTTGGGTTCAGTGCCCTAGTTATGGCTATATAATCAGGTACCTTGCTCACAGATCTTTTTAATGTTAACCTCAACATGCCCAGAGTTGTTAATATATGTGCAGCAAGTTTTATTAATAATTGCATAGTCTTCACCTTGTTCAGCTAGTAAATAATCTAATACTAGACTGTTACCAAGAACTACATTTGCCAAAGAGTCTAGGGACTCTTGAATTCCTTTTATTGCCTGACCTGCATTAGTGGCTAAGGATTCTAGAATTTCAGTGAAGTTCTTTAGGGTTGATTCATGGTAGGCAAAACTGCACCCCAGATGCCACTAGTCCTATTGCTGCCCTAACTCTTGACAGAATTGATCCTCTTGCTTGCTTCTTTCTGGTATTCCTGGGTCTTATGGAGTTACAGACTGGGACCCCTGAAGAGGCAAGGGTGGCCAACATACATTCACCTCTGCTCCAAGCTTTTGATAAACAAGGAAAACTACTCCTAAAAGAACAGGTGGCTCCTTGGGGATCTGGGCATGGTTATGGAGTGTGACTTCTTCCCATTCATGGGCCCAGTGGGGCTCAAATGGAGGCCCTACAGGGTATGACACCTATCCTTTGCTGCCAAACTGGGTCTATGGAAATATTCCTCCCCTGTTCTAGTGGAGGCGGTTGAACAATTGTTTTCTAGAAGTGGGCAGTACTCCCACGTTCCCAGATTAGGCAGTTGTTCTTCCCCTGTATGTTCTGATCTCGGATAAGGCACCATATATGGTCTCCTTGCTCACAGGTTGAATCCTATTTACCTTCCTGCAGACTTGGAAACTTGGCAACTAGAGTTGGACCAGAGCTTCACAGGGAAGCTTCTTCTTTTGTGTCATTAACACTACAGAGGGTGCAAAAGATAGACTCACTAGTGCACTGGAGATATAGATACACAACTTCCCAGGTGCAGGTGACAGTGGTTGGGGAGGTTCAGGTGGAATCCATTAGGTGGGGGAGAGGTCCACATAGCAAGTAGGGGTCTGGAAACTTTGGGATTACATGGTTAGTTAGGAGGTCTGGGAATATGGCTGTGAGATTTTCCAGATGGGCCAGAAGGTGGAACTCTGTGTCCTGGGGATATTGATGAAAAGTCCAGCGACCATAAAGATGATTCCCTGATACTATAACTTTTGATATATTTACTATAGAGTTATGTTCCCACCCACACTGGATCAGGATAATTGAGAGAGCCAACAGAATTAACAGTGACAGCATGGTGTCAGGTTGGGCCTTAGAGTGGCCTCTACACACAACAATGGCAAAAGAGGTGTTTCCCAGGGAGACGTGGTTGGCCAAAGAAATAGAAAAGAAGTGTTACAGTTAGGAAAAAGAGAAAAATTAACGTGCCTATTCCCATCCACAACATCACATTACCACTTCTGACTTAGCGTTGATTCTTCTAAGTAGGTAGTGGAGGTCTTTTAAAGGTTCACAGGTGTAGTCGTGGTGTCCTCCTTTTATGCCTGCAACACATAAGAAATAGGTTAAATACTGGACAGCAGTACCCAACTAGTTACTCCCTGAAGTTTAATATTAGTAGTGTACTCAGCAACACTTCACAAGCACCCTTCCATTTTGGTTGCAGTCCCTTAGGTATTTTTCTTTTTAAGTTTTTAGTAAGACTAAGTCTTCTGGGAGAAGGCAATACTTTATTTCTATATTCTTAAAGGACCTTGTAAACCTGGCCTAAATTGTGAAGGGGCATAATGAGGTGTGCCCAATCCCCTGTTTTGGTCATAGCCTGAGTTAGTTTTTTTTAGAATTTTGTGTGTGTGTGGAAGGGGGATTTCCTTTGGCCAAGAGACTTAGAATCAAAAGACTCGTAGTCGATTCAACATTCTAGGCCAGATGGGAATGGAGATAAGCAGGTAATCATTAGCCCTTAAAACCATTTTAAGCAATATAGTAGTCAAAAACTAAAAGCCAAAAATAAGATTATAAAACTGACTTATCTATACATTCTGTGCATTGAGCTACTGTAACCTTTACTTGTAGCTATTAGCTATTCCAAACACAAGCATTTTATTTAGGCATCTGTGTGCCTTTCTTTGATTTGGAGGGGCTGAATTAATTTTATCCCTCAAAACCCAGCCCTTGCAATCTTGCATGCCCATTTATTCCACTGTAGTTCCTGGGCCTGAAGGGATTAAATCACTTTAAATACTAGATGAAAAACAAAACAAAGAATTAGCAACGTTTTAAGCAAAAAGGTCATAAGCCCTGCCTAGTTTTGAGAATGACAGGAAGGAAGCTCATGGGTGGCTAAACATTTAAATTATTTAGTATCAAGGCATAGAATAAGTTATATTAATTCAGTTAGAGGCAAAATCATTAAATGAATACAAGCTTGTCTCTCTCTCATGAAAGCGGTTTACTTTGATTGTCTCCTTTGCCCAGGTTTAAAGACAAGGCTTTGGTTAACTTGAGTTTGACATCAGATACTGGCAGGAATTGGTGCCATCTCTAGATGAGCTATGTATGCATGCCCAGGAATCAAAGCCCTGTAATTTACCAGCACATGGATTAGTTAATAGCACTTGATAAGGAACTTGTCAGAGGGCTAGAGGTGGTGATACTGGAGTTCATGACCTGACTGGAAGCTGTAAAAAGATTTTATAACCTCGTGGTGATTAATTTTTATAGCTTTAATAAACCCCAGCAACAAGCAAGAGATTTAAACTAGGATTCAATTCTGAGGGCATTTTTCAAAGGTATTAAAGGCCCAAAATATTTGATCAGTGTGGAACTACAGGTTATTGTAAGCAATAGTTACTTATTTATCCAAAGTTAAATACCCTTAGCAGTGTGATTACCTCTCCTTATGGGAATTCCACTTAAATAATCTGAAAGTTGAGTTTGATGAAGAAAAACATAATACTCGAATTTAAGCAGATGCAGGAAAAGTGTGTTTAAGATTATAAGTCTAGCAGGGGAACTGAGAAAGTTTTCTGATTAAACTGAAAATTTAGAAACGTCAAGAAAAACCAAGAGTATAGAATCAAGTTATATTGGAGAAAAAAACAGCTTTTATACATTACTCAGAGAAAACACTTTAGCATCAGGCCACAATAAAGTTGGAACCAGAAGAGAAAATGTCACAGGAGCTGATGAAAAGGCTAAAGGAGAGAGTTATGTGACTCCGAGAAGCAAGAAGCTTTTAAAAGAAATAGATTATAAAATTGAAAAGCAAAATTTTGGGTAATTTAGCAAATTAATACCTTAAGAAAATTTAGTTTGACATGTAGATTATTTGTAGAAAGTCTACTATACACAATTTTCTTTTAATTACAACTAGCTTAAACACACACAAAATTCCTTTAATAAATTACCCCTCATGAACCTTATCACAATTTATATCACTTATCATGACATATACCATCTACCACATGCTTGGACATTTTGACTTGTCTTACACTAACTCTTTCTTAAATAACCAGTCATTTTACTCTAGGACAAGAGTTTACCATAAAAGATCCTTTTTATATAAAATAACTCTTTCTTTATAACCTTCCCTGCCAAAATATATATATGTGTGTATATATATATATATATATATATATTTTTTTTTATCTACAGCTTTCTTTATCTCTTTTTTTTCTACTCACGGATTCCTTTATAATTTGAACCTCCCCTTTAATGACTTCTGAATTTGACAGAAATTATTGTTTTTCACAATAAAGAATATATTTTCCCTGACACATTTTATATAAACCTAGAAAGCAAGAAATCCTTAACTTCCCACCAGACATTGGCCTTCTGTACATGAGAACCATTTCACAATTTTAAGGTTTTCAACTGCACAAAAGGTTTGCTATTTGAAGCCATTTTAACCAGTTGAAAGCCTACAAACTACAGTGGTTTACCTTAAGGTTAAATTGTAAAAGATACAACATTCTTTTCAAACTAACAAGTTCAAACTAGTCTTATTTGTGAAATTTATTCTTTCTCTTTTGTTCATAAGCCAATCTGATAACATGCCAGACACAAGACATACCACAATACTTGTCTATATACATGAACAAACACAGGGCCTATACAAGATAAAAGGATCTAAGTTATTTACAAAACTGGAGCCTGTCTACCTGGCCAAACTTTATCTGCCCCAATAGGTATGGAAGACAGGAAGAGGCAGGGAAGGGAATCCTGTAGCAGACAATAAGGAAGGGAGGAGGAAAACTGTGTCACTCAAGGGGATACCTGAGTCTCTGAGCTGCTGGAGACATCACCCAGCAGTGGGGACACTGAAGAAAAATATTCAGGTGGCCTCTGGCCTGTCACTGCAGGAAGCTGTCTGTTGGGTAACGGGTCCAAGATCCCTACTAAATTTACTTGAACAAAACAGCATTCTGAAGCTAATGGAAGAAGGTTAGCTCTAGAATTGGTGGGTAGCTTTTTCTCTCTCTCACCAGGGACCATCAGGACAGTCTCATTGTCAATGGCCCTTTTGTTCATAGTAGTCACATTGATTCAGGCTTAGGGGCCAGTCAGCTGGGGGCTCTCATCTGGGGCTCTTATCTGGGCATTCCAGATGCTGATCTTGTGACACTTTCTTGGGATAGGTAACCCTGAGGAGGAAGCGGGCTTAAAGCATCTGCTAATAATTGTACTTTTGGCTATTTCTTATGGTTTTGCCTCTTCTCCTCTGTCACTGTTGCTGTAAACCCCAAAAGGCATGTTTAAGAGTTGGATTACGGAGGTGTGAAGGCCCCTTGCTGCTGCTTTCGGTAGCATTTTTCCTGCTGTCAGGGGAAGACTGAGTAATAAAACGCATACCCAGGAGAGCCTACCCTTCTTGGGAGTCTGGATCTGTACAAGCATTTTTCTTGAGTGCCCCAACCAAATGACCCTGAAACAGAGTGGGCTTTTCATCTTTTCCCTGAGTTATTTCTCTAGCCTTGTCATAATCGGCTGGCTAAACCACACCCTTTTCCCATTGCATTTCTTCCACAGCACACCAAGCAGATCATAATACTTGCAAGTCATGACAAGTTAAAGAACATGGTCAACTTAAAAAACTGCTTTACAAACTTTTCTGGATTCTCTGAAAACTAGCCAAAATTTTTGTTAAATAAAGCCAAATCAGACATAGAAAATAGCACATGTACTCTAAGTGCTCCCCAGTTTTCATCAGCTACTTCCTGCAATGGGCACAGGGTTGACTTTTAGGGGCTGGTATGGGGTCCACTTCTGAAGGTATTGGTTTGGCTTACTCTTTTGAGCAGTAAGAGATAAAGGCTGGATCTAGTTGGATAAGGATGAGTGTTGCCTGATGACCTTGGGATGGAATCCTTTGTCAGAGAACTGGCAGGACCCTCCTCAGAACTGGGGCACTGAGGAGGCTTCATGGAGGGCATAGGCTGGGAGATCAGCTAGGAATGCCACTTGATTCAGGGCAGGCCAGCCCCAAAATTGGGGCTTAGCTTGGGAAGGTTCTTGGCTTCACTCAGGGAAGGATTCGAGAGTGAGCTAGTGGTAGGAAAAAAACGGCTTTACTGAGGCAGTAGTGTTACAGCTCTGTGACTGCCCTTGGAGAGCCAGGATATCCCAAAGGCAGTGTGTTGCAGTAGCAGCTCAGAGGCAGCTCTGCAGTTATATTTAAGCATACTTTTAATTACCTGCAAATTAAAGAGTGGATTACTCAGAAATTTCTAGAAAAGAAGTAGTAATGTCCAGGTGTTGCCATGGCAATGGTAAACCATCTTCTGGTGGGCATGCCTCTTTCCTGTTTCAGTCTTCAATCGGGCCCGAAGTTGAATCCACCTGCTACCTCACTTCCAGTGGTGTCCACAGTGACATTTTGTTCCCTCTTTTGAAATCATTATCGGTGGGGTCTCTTGTGCGGGGTGGGGGGTGGATAGTTAAGCACAAGTGCTCAGCCAACTGCACTGAACCAGAAATTCTGCATCTGTGCTGGCCTGAGATGCTCTCTGGAAAACCAAGAGTCTAAATAAGGTGGACCATGGCACACACGCAGCACTGCCCTCTCACACCTCCATGCATGTTCTTTAGTGCTATGCAGCAGCAACCTCTAAGGAAAGCAGCTCTGAGACTTTTTAAAAACATTTTTACTATCTGATTTGATTTTTTTACAAGATGTTTTACTGCGGAAAAAACTACGTAGAAGACATTGCTGGGTGTGTGTGTTATGAGAAAGAGGTCAAGTGCAAATGAGAAAAAGAGGAACTCATGAACTTCTGCCTTTTGGCGAGTGGCCAGTCATCTGAAACTGTGAAGCAGAAGGTAGTGAGGGGCAGTGGTTCCTGTGGGTGCCAAGGGAAAACTTCCTCTTTGCCCTTGGAAGGGTCACTGAAAATCAACTGACAAGAGACAGGTTAATGGGAGAAAAGGCACACATATTTATTAATGTGCACCGAATCTTACAAAGATCTCCAAGAAATGCTAAGGTGGTTGACGCTTTTACACTATCTTCTTAAAATCTTATTTAATATAGGGTCTCACTCTCACCCAGCCTATAGTGCAATGGCAAGATCATGGTTTACTGTAGCCTCAAACTCCTGGGCTCAAGCAATCCCACCTCAGCCTCCTGAGTAGCTGGAACTGTAGGCCTGTGCCACCATGCCTGGCTAATTCTTTTCATTTTTTGTAGAGATACAGTCTCGCTATGTTGCCTTGAACTTGAACTCCTGGCCTGAAGTGTTCCTCCCACCTTGGCCTCCCAAAGTTCTGGGATTACAGGCATGAGTCACCACACCCAGCCTATACACAGCTTAAGATTGCAGAAAAAATATGGGCTTGGAGTATGGCCAAAAACGTTGTGGTGGTAAATAAGGTTATGATGGCAAGGCAGGTTATGGGAGGAGAAGAGGAGGTCTGGCTCCCCAAAGGTAGTCTTGTTACTCAGGTGAAACCTTACAGGTAGCAGTCCTCAGAGAGAATAGATGGCATATATTTATTTAATAACTTTAAGGTGTCAGACTCTTTTGATCTTTTCTTGATCTGGACAAGAGAGAGCCTCAGAGAAAGCCTGGCTGCACCATGCTGATTCTGTACGGATGCAAATCTCCCCATAAAGGACAGCAAACAGAGCTGCCTCTGTTTGCAGGCCCTCTAAACAGCCAACTCAAAATACGTCTAAGAAGGGTATTTGGGAGTGAAATATTTTGGTTTCCTCCATTACAAATCTGGATCTGACACAAGATAGTACTATTTACTCACTGTATAGCTTGGGCCAAGTGGTTTGAATTCTCTGTCCCTCAGTTTATCTGTAAAACGAAGAAAGTAATAGCAAATACTTCACAGCGTTTTATGATAATCAATTAATGTAAGCAAAGCACTTCTAATAAAGCCTGTACATAGTAAATAACCAACCAGTTATTAGAAGACAGAATCCATGGATTTACTGTTAGCATAAATAATGTGCTCTCTGCTATGCAAAAAAGCAGTCTTCAAGGGGAATATCTGTTTTCCATTCAGAATCCAAGCAGAAGCTGCTTCCATTGGTCAGGAAGATGAGCTACAAAGAAGAGGAGGTAGATCCATGTGTGCAGGGCAGGGCCTTGGTTGCAGCAGCAATGCTCATTCCTGGCCACAAGCATAGATGAAGGTGCTACCAGAATCCAGAACCAGGCACTGAAGAGGGAAGTGGGCAAGCCGTGTAAGTGATCACAAAGCACTTAAGTCATGAGAAGAGGGTCCCAACGGCAGCGACTCAGACCCCACTCCCCTAACCACCACCACAAGAAGTAAGCACCAGCTCCCTGCCAAGGGGAGCTTTTTTATTAGTATGTTCATTTCACTGATGCCAGCTGTCATTCCAGAATGTAAATTCAGTCTTTTTCAACAAATCCTTGGATATCTTCAGGAAGTTCCAAGTTACCGTTAAAAGTAGATGTAGGGCCGATAGCCTCACCAGGAGCCGGATGGACAATACTCACCGCCTCTGCACCTGATAACACTGTTACCAGGAGGCCGGACATCCTGCTGGCGCCTGCCTTCTCCATGCAGGCTCCCCACACCCACTCCTGCATTCCACCCCTAGC
>CAUYLG010017164.1:0-11599 GCA_963573385.1 Cacajao melanocephalus
AAACACCAAAACCCACTCCTGTTTAGCACTTTATTTAAAAAAAAAAAAAAAAAAAAAAAAAAAAAAAAAAAAAAAAAAACCCTATGTATATGTTTAAGAGAATACAGGAACATACTGAGAGAAAAGAAGAAAAAAACGACAGATATGAAATATGTTGAAAATAACCTAATGAACATCCCACTAATGAAAAATATAATACTAAAATTAAGAACTTTATGAGTGCAATTAACCACAGACTGAATAATGCAGAACACAGGATTAACAAGCTGGAAAGTGGATCAGTGGGAAACACTGGGACTGAAGCACTGAAAGAAAAATGATGGAAACTACACAAAAAAGTGAGAGAGGCATGTGGGACCCTGGAAGGGTCTGACATAGACTATCAGAGTCCAGGGAGACGGGAGAGAATGGGCAAAAGCAACAGGAGAAGAGGCAATGGCTGAGAATTTTTCACAACTGATAAAACATATTAACCTACAGATACCAGAAGAACTGCAAACTCCAGCAGGATTCATACCAAAAAAGCTGCACTGAGACTCATGATAGTACAATTGCTGAAATCCAAAGACAGGGGAAAATCTTAAGAGCTGCTAGAGAAAAAAAGACACATTATTACCAATAAGATACATGGCTGATTTATCAACGAAGCTGATAGAAGACGTAGACTATGGAATGGTATCTTTAAAATGCCGAAAGAAAATGACTGCCAACCTCAAATGTTTTTCCCAGCTAAAATATTTTTACAAACAAGAGTCGACTTTTTCTTTCAACTCTGACATGTAAATAGTTTGGAAATCATCACTCCCATCCTTACAAGAAAAAAAGCCAAACAAGCTACAAATTAATGACTTTCCATAGAAGCATCAGAGAAACATAAAATCTGGAGAGAGAAATGAACACAGGGAATCACAGCCATGATTAGCTTACCTAGAGCAGAAGCAACTGAGACTAGAAACTAGTACAGATACCTAAGTGGTAATTTTGACAAATCACTGGTAGCTAAGTGTGAATCAGCTTGAGAGACTTCTAGGTCCTTGTCTTTGGAGAAGTGGGAGAGATTTCTGGTGACCTTGTCTTTGGAGAAGGTGGGGGAGGGCACACTTTCACGCCAGGAGTCCCACCAGGTTCTCAAGGCAAATATCCCCAAAAAATCCCCTTGTGTTTCAAACTCAGAAAAATTAAAGCCAAAGTATGTAGAAGTAAGTAGAAATAAAGAAATAATAAAGATAAGAGTAAAAATCAGTGAAGTAGAATATAGACAAACAATAGAGAAAATCAGTGAAACCACAGCGCGTTTTAGAAAACGATCAATAAAAGTGATAAACCTCTAGCTAGACAAGTCAAGAAACAAAGAGAACATGTTTTAAAATTACCAATCCGGAAGTGGAAAACGGAAAAATCTTTAAGGGTCTTCCAGCTATTTAAAGGATAATGAGGCATGAGTCCATACTAACATGAATAAATGGCTGAATAAGTCAATAAGTGGAAGAAAAGAGAGAAACCTCCCATGGATGAGGATTCCAAATAACCACTGTCGTTACTGCGATTTGAAAGAGCTGGAGCGTCTTAACTCCCCACTACTTTCCTGTGGGCTCTGCACCGAGGGTTTCTTCCAAAGAAGAAAATCTTTACAATATGGAAGAGGGGAGAAAAGGAATAACTTGGCAGTAGTGAAACCTCTGCCAGGTGACAAGGTCAGGTGATACACCTCAGCCAGTGACAAGGTCAGCACCAATGGTGATGAGTCATATTAATAGCAGGTGCCCTTGATAAGATGTGATGAGAAGCCCCCCCACCCCCCCCACCCCCACCTCTGTGGTCTTCCTCCAAAAACACATTACCCAGTCTAATCATGACAAAAAAAAATAACACAAATCCCAATTGAGGGATGCTTTATAAAATATCTGACCAGTAATCCTCAAAACTTTCAAGGTTGTCAAAAAAAGGCAAGTCTAGGAAACTCTCACAGCCAGCGAGCCTCAGGAAACGTGAAGACTCAATAGACTATGATACCCTAGATATGATCCTAGACAGAAAAAGGACATGGGGTGAAGAGGTAAGGAAATGTGAAGAACGCAGGGACACTTGGAGAGTTAATTGCCAGTACATTTGCATAGAAGTACAAAAGGGAGGCCTTTACGCAGAATTTAAAAATGAGTCCAGGTGCAAACACAAAATGTGAGATGGAAAGAAGAGCAGCAGGAGTAAATAGTAGATTCATTCGACAAATTATTTACCACATGAAATAATAATAATGCCTCACGGGATTGAAAATACATGTAAGGCCAGGTGCAGTGGCTCATGCTTGTAACCACAGCACTTTGGGAGGCTGAGGCGGGCGGATCACCTGAGGTCAGGAGTTCGAGACCAGCCTGGCCAACATGGTGAAACCCTGTCTCTACTAAAAATACAAAAAATTAGCCAGGTGTGGTGGCACGCGCCTATAGTCCCATCTACTCAGGAGGCTGAGGCAGGAGAATCGCTTGCACCTGGCAGGCAGAAGTTGCAGTGAGCCAAGATTGTAGCACTGCACTCCAGCCTGGGTGACAGAGCAAGACTCTGTCTCAAAAATAAATAAATAAATACAATAAAATACATGTAAAATTAAAATGCAAAACAACGATCACATAAAAAGAGAAGATGGGATAAATGGAGTATTTTTAAAATCCAGCATTGTTAGGGAAGTGGTAAACAATAATTTATATTTGACAACAGTAACACCGGCTCCCTGACACAGTCTCTCGTGCAGCTTCTGTAAGACGAATATAAGAAGGAAGCAGCTCATAAGCTAATAGAGAGGCAAATGAAATAACACAACAGCTGAGACCCTGTCTCAAAAATATAAATATATAATTGGATAATCTAAACAAAGGCAACAAAGAACAGAAAAAGGAACATGAGACAGCTGGGTCAAATAGAAAAAAATACAATGAATATAAAGCCAAGTATGTAGATGATTAAATACGTACTGAACGGACTACATACTTCAAGTGGAAGACTCAGGCTATCACAGTGTATTCTTTTTAACTGGCTATATGCTGCCCACAAGATACTTGCTCTCAATAAGTAAGCAGATAGTTTGAAAGTAAAAGGATAGAAAGGATAGGCCATGTGAACACTCATCAAAAGAAAGCCGAAGTGATCACATTATTATCAGACAACATCAGCCTGAGAGCAAATGGCATTCTGTGTCAAGAAAGTTATATCCTAAAGATAAAGGAAACAATCCACGGGAATTTTTAGCGGTTCTAAATTTATTTGTACCCAGTAATTAGCTTCAAAGTGAATAATTCAACAATCAACACAATGAAAACAGGATCTCACTAGACAAACCTATATTCAGATGGAAGAGCTTACCTAACACACTTCACTCATCAGTTAATAGAGTAACCCCACAAAAATGTGGTAAGGGTCCAGTTGTGGTGGCTCACGCCTGTAATCCCAGCACTTTGGGAGGCCAAGGTGGGTGGATCACCTGAGGTCAGGAGTTTGATACTAGCCTGACCAACATGGTGAAACCCCATCTCTACTAAAAATACAAAAAATTAGCTGGGCGTGGTGGTAGGCACCTGTAATCCCAGCTACTCAGGAGGCTGAGGCAGAAGAATTGCTTGAACCTGGGGAGCAGAGGTTGCAGTAAGCTGAGATTGTGCCACTGCACTCCAGCCTGGGCAAAAGAGTGAAACTCTGTCTCCAACAAATAAAATAAAATAAAAGGCATCTGAGAACCCAGAGAGCAATGAGGACTAAAGGGACTAAATCTCCAAGGCAGGGGAACCTTTTAGAGGCCACCTCAGGATGTGTGAACAGCTGGTGACTGTGGAGGTGGACATTAAACAGAGAAATTGGGTTGGTCCAGGCAGAGGCCACACCTTCACTGTGAGTTATGTGGCCATGGAGTGGCAAAATTAGAGACCCGAGTGGACTCAAGTCATGACTGGTTTCCCTTCTGAAACTCTGCCAGGAAAGAAGCCCGAACACTTTTGTGGTAAGTAGGAGATTCAAGCCCAGGGACAAAGGCCCTGAGAATGCGAAGGTGAGCACATGGAAAGCCCCAGAGGAGGGGTCAGCTGACACTCCAGGCTATGGCTGCTTTCACCCTAAGGGAATGTGCCCATTGGGGCACAGCTGGACACCAAGAGAATCTGGTCTTGACCTCTGCGGAAGGGCATTGCTGGAGGATGGATAAATAAATAAATAAATAAAATATACATAAAATTAAAATGCAGGACAACTATCACACAGAAGAGGAGATAAATGAAGTACTTTAAAAACCCAGCATTGTTAGGAAAGTGGTGAACAATAATTTGCATTTGATGACAGTAACAGCTGCTGCATGGCACAGTTGTAAGTAAGGACTTCTGAAGGCTGTGTGGGGCTTGGGCTGACAAAACTGAAGATATGAGGGACCTCCAACACGAAGCTGGTCATCCCCTTAAAACATCCGCAGAATTGGGAGGTGGTGTGGAACGGGAAGCTCAAAACCTAGATCTATTCGTTCACTCCTCCCCCCGCCGACACACCAGCTGGCCTCAGTAACATGAGGGTGCCACCATTTTCTCCAGGTGTTTCCTCAGCCCCTGAAGGAGGATGGAGAACCTCTGCTTCGTGTGCTAAATCTGGTTAGGGCTCACAGCAAGCCTCAGAACTCCCACTGTGCCAACAGCAGCCGAACGCGTGCTGACGTCAGAGGCCCTCGCCTGCAGTGCCCCAGTCCAGCACAGAAAAACTCTTAAGGATTTCTTGTGCGTTCTCTCTGGGTCTCTGCCGCTGTGTGGGTGCATCTGTGACTCTTACCATCTGTTCCTCTTATTAGCCCTTTATTTTGGTGTTTTTCCCCCTCACATAACAGACCATGACACACAAAAAAGAGCTTTTAAAATATCTGTTTCATTTACCAGGGTTGTATGTTTCTAATAGAAGATTTACAACCAGATGAATAACAGTATTTAATATTTGACTTAAAAAAAAAAATCATGGTGGCTCACACCTGTAATCCCAGCACTTTGGGAGGCTGAGATGGGTGCATTACTTGAGCCCAAGTGTTTGTGACCAGCCTGGACAATACAGTGAGACCTCATCTCTACAAAAAAAAATGTAAAAATTAGCTGGGTGTGGTGGTGCATGCCTGTGGTCCCAGCTACTCAGGAGGCTGAGGTGGGAGGACTGCTTGAGTCCAGGAGGTCGAGGCTGCAGTGAGCCCTGATCACGCCACTGCACTCCAGCCTGGGTGACAGAGCAAGACCCTGTCTCAAAAAAAAAAAAAAAATGTAATCCACTCCATTACCACAATCATTTAGTTTGCTTATTCCACCTGGGAGCTATGTGACGACCAACGTTGTTCACAGGGCTTGTTTTACACTACGGTCTGTGTCCCCAAAGTGGGAAAGAAAGTGTGAGATTAGGAATTCATGAAGAGCAGGCAAATTTCCTGGATATGTGAGTTCACCAGCACCTGAAGGGAGAAAGTGCTCTGCACAGAGGAAGAAGGAAAGCGCATCCCGGGCTAAGCCAGGTGAGATGTCCCTGCCTCTGCACAAGCACCGAAGAAGGGAGCTGAAATCTGGGACACAAGGTTGGGCTGTTCCAGACTCCAGCTCCCTACTGCACGTCTCAGGGGCCCTGAGCAAGCTTGCTGATGAGCTCTGCAGCTCCGCGTCTGTCTCCAGAGGCCAAGGCGGGGTCCCCAGAGGTGGTACTAAGAACAACTGTGAGCTGAACAATGTCCAGTGTGATCACGGAGAGTGAAGAAATCAGACACAGCCAATTACAGGAAGCTGGGATTATAAAGTGATCCTCAAGTTCTTGATAGACTGTGCAGCTCAATTAGTCTAATGACTCAATTAGACTAATCTTAGCCCATGTGTCCTTGGGTATTTTGTCATGTTCTGTTCCCATGGGTCACTGGCCCAAAGCAACAAAATCATTTCCCCTGGTGTCAGAAACTGCACCTTCCGCTTTATCCCCATTCTCCATGTGCCTGCTGCCATGCTAAGTGTACAACAGACACCCTCAAAATGTCTACTGAGAGAAAGGGGGGCAGACAGCCACGTTTGCCTACCTAACCTAATATATATTTTCTCGTTCTCCCATAGAACAACAACCTTGCTTTCTCCATACTAGTGATATACCCAGCTCCAAATTTTTTATATAGATATAAAATAAATATACATATTTGTGTATACACACACACACACACACACACACACACACACACACATTTCCGAACCCCCCTTATAGATAGGTATGGCCACATAATGCAGTCCTAGTCAATAAAATGTGAGAGGAAACTGATGGGAGGAGCGTCTAAGAAAGAACCTTTATTAAAGAAAGACCTGGCTGGCTCAAGTGCCTTGCCCTTCACGCCTCCCTGTCTTTGTGCCTGAAACAGCTGGAGTGGCTGGTGCTCTGGCAGCTAGCCTGCATGCATGAAAATGTACCTGGAACTGTGGAAAGCTAAAAGCAACCAGGGTGTCTGATGACATGCTGCACTGGCCTTGTAGCGGCAGTATCTGGACTCCTGTTCTCACAGACAAAAATAACCACCTCTCTTATTTAAACCACTGTTTTGTGAGTTTTCTGCTAATTCAGCATATGAAGAAAAGAGAGAGGGGAAGAGAAACTATTTAGAGAAAGAATATGCAGGTTCCAGATCCCCCTAAAGTTTTCTTGCAACTTCACCAGTTTGGACTTATATAAATGACACATTTACATAAAATGACACATTTAAAAATAAGTAAGAGTTGGCTTGGGTGCAGTGGTTCACACCTGTAATCCCAGCACTTTGGGAAGCCAACATCAGAGGATTTCTTGAGCCCAGGAGTTCAAGAGTGGCTGGGGCAACATAGTGGGACCTCATCTCTACAAAAAATTTCAGAAAATATTATTCAGATGTGGTGGTGTGCACCTGTAGTTCCAGCTACTTTGGAGGCTGAAGTGAGAGGATCACTTGAGCCCAAGAGATTGAGGCTGCAGTGAGTATAATTGCACCACTGCACTGCAGCCTGGGAGACAAAGTGAGATCCTGCCTCTAAATAAATAAATTAATTTAAAAAATGCAAAAGTCAAAGAGCGCCATTTTCTTTGGTGGAGAAGTTCAGAACACTGTTGTGTTAAGCACCAAAGGAGGGAACATGAGGTGCAATGTTCAGAGCAATGAACGGAGATGGGAGAGGGAATCTGCATCACAGGGTTGTTGTGAGAAATGATTCCAACTACTGAGAACAGATCTGGACAATTCCAGAAAGAATAGCGCCCTTTTCCTTCCCCTCCTTACAGTAGACATCACACATCCAACCATGGAAAGCACACGGAGTTCATTCATCCTTAGTGAGCTCTGCCTCTGCCAGCACTGGTGGCATGCTGTCCTGGTAATCTCACATGAATCAGAAGCTCTGCTAGGTCTTATGTTAAACAGGAAAAGGAGGAGAAGACAAAGTCTTATGAATAGTTAACAAATATAATTTATAGAGTTGGCCAGGTGCTGTGGCTCACACCTGTAATCCCAGCACTCTGGGAAGCCAAGGTGGGTGGATCACCTGAGGTCAGGAGTTCAAGACCAGCCTGACCAATATGGTGAAAAACGGTCTCTACTAAAAAAACAAAAATTAGCCAGGCACTTGTAGTCCCAGCTACCCAGGAGGCTGAGACAGGAGAACTGCTTGAACTTGGGAGGCGAGGGTCACAGTGAGCTGAGATCACGCCACTGCACTCCAGCCTAGGCAACAGAGTGAGACTTCATCTCAAAATAATAATAATAATTTAGAGAGTAGACAAAATCTTTCTGGCCATGGTGGTGAAGACCTATGACAGTGATCTCAGCAGCAGCAGAGCAGAGACTTGGATCTGAGGACCCACAGGGCCCCAGCCCCCTGGAGACTCTACTTCTGCTATTCTCCCTCATTGATCTGGGGTAGGCAGCCACCTCCTGCCATGGCATAGTAAAGGAGATGGCTGGTGGAAATAAATAATTAGCACTTCTAATTTATAGTTTGAGGTTACCAGCCAATGTCTAAGTACAGCCTACAGCATGCATGCTCAGGCAGGCACACTGAAGTATGTGACATTGACCTTCACTCCCACCTCCCCAGGGACAAACCTTCACAACCATCTCGCTATACTAATTGATATTACACACAAGATCTAGGGGAAGAGAAGGGCAGGAACACTGTAAACTCATGACCAAAAGTACAGGAAGAATGAAAAAGCATTGTTATTAAAATGAATGTCCTTCTCACTGAACTCTGAGGCCAGATGCTACCTTGAAACACACGGCCATCAATTACTCAGCAAACCCAGTCTATTCGGCAAGCCAGAATTATGCCAGAATTATACCCAGTAAGCCTCTACTTCACGCAGCAAGCTTGCAGTATACCCTGCAAACCTGTTCACATTCAGCAAGCCTATCTCACACCTGCTGGGCCCACATTACACCCAGCACGGGTCTGAGTCTGATACAGACAGACATGAATTCAAATCCAAGTTCTTGAACAGCTTAACAGCAGAATGACACAGAGCCAGTATCATAGGTGCTAAGCTTTGGTCTCCTGGTTTGTGAAATGTGTATAATCTATACCTACAGGCTTCCTGTGAGGAGTAGACATAACATATGTAAAGCAACTTCCACAGTGCCTGAATATTGGAGGGGCTCAATCCGTGGTTGCTGCAGTTATCACATCACCATCATCGTTATTATTCCAGCGATGGTGATCATCATCATCATCGTAATTACTATTGCTGTTACTGCCATTACAGAATTACAGTTGTCCATTATACTTAAAGATCTTTTGAGAAGTCAATTCCAAAGGCTTCTGCATCACTGAAATGCTACATTCCCAAGCCTTTATCATCTGGAAGCCTTGCAACCTGTCTAGCCTTAATCCTTTCTTTCTACTGTATAAGCTCATTACTTTTCAGCCTCTGATTTCACTAGTAGTAGAAAAAAGTTGTTCATGCTGACCTATAAACAGTCTCTGCCAGGAATGGTGACAATTTATAGTTACATCACACTTTATAGCTTATGAAGTTCAAACCCAGGTCCACAGTAGACTGACAGTTGAAAATCGCCCCAGAGTTCATGATCTTCAAGGATGGTCACAAGAGGACTTTCCCAAAGGGTAAGCCAAACAAATCACTAGGAGGAAAACCAGTGTAAAACTGGCCTAACTGTGTTTACCACGAATTGATCGTTACTTTTCGTGTTCAAACACAACAAACATTTTTTCCTCCATACTGGTTTGTTATGGACTAGACCCTAACCCCTAATGTGAATGGGATTAGAGCCCTATAAAAGAGACCACAGAGAGCTCTCTTGCCCTCCTGCTGCTGTGAGAAGTCTGCAGTGTGTCATCCAAAAGAGGGCCCTCGCCTGAGCCCCAGCATGCTGGCACCCTGAGCCAGAACTTCCAGCCTCCAGAATTGTGAGAGAGAAATCTCCATTATCTGTAAGCCACTGAGTCCAGGGTACTTTGTTAAAGCTACCCAAACTGACTACAGCATAGTCCTTGCTGGGTTTCTGCTTTTCCTTTCCCCTCCCTGTGGGCATGCCTTCAGGCAGCAGGAAGGTCTCTGAGAAGCCCGCAGATAGGCAAGAGGAAGGGGTAGGAGCATGCTGGTTGCTGCCATGGGGCAAGCAGCCAGACAGCTGTTCAGTTAGCTGAACTTCGGGGTCAGCCAGTGCCCAGAGAAATTCATGGGGCAGAGAAGAGCATGGGGGTTAGAGGGCACTGCCCCAGATGGGTGTACAAATCAGCTTCACATCTAGGAATGCTCACATCCATCAATCTTCACGGCGGCATTCCTTTAGGGCTGCACTGGGGATGCCAAGTACTCTCACATTCATTCATTCAATACATCCTCCCTGGGCCCTGCTGTGTGCAAAGCACTTGGGGTGCATCACTACAAAAAAGAGATCAAATGTCAACCTTTGGAGCATATTTTATAATAGAGGAGGGCAAGCAAACAGACAGAATGGAGAAACAAACGAAAGGCATGGTCAGTACCATGCAAAACACAGGATGGGTGCTGTGGACAGGAAACAGGATGAAGGAGGTAAAGGCGAGGAGGGTGGGCTGTATTTGTAACAGGAATGTCAGGGTCACCTTGGTGGAGGAAGAGCCGTTGAACAGATACTGGAAGGAGGTGAGGGGAGAGGATGTAGGCAGAGCGACCCTGGTGAGAGCATGGCCCGTCTTTGGCTGTGCCCACATGGAGAAGGCAGGTAGGCAGGTAGGTGCATGAGATTGACAATCAGGAGGGGGCTCTGGGATATGAACTCAGGAATTACCCAAGGAGCTGCAATCCAGCTAAAGGGCATGGCCAGTGCCAAGGAAGGGCCAGCCTGTGTCTGAGGGGCGAGGAAGCTGATGTGGCTGGAGTTGGTTGAGCAAAGGGAGGGTGACCAGAGCTGAGGTCAGGGAGGCCATAGCGGTTGGACCACGAGGGGTCTCCTAGGCCAGGCTTGGTCCAGTTTGTGTTTGAGGGGCCCTCAGTGGGCTCTAGTGAGGGGTCACTTTGGCTGCTGGGTTGAGAATGAACTGTAGCATGGCCAGGGTGGAAGCAGGGAGGTGGTGAAGGGGCTGCGGTGATAATCCCATGAGAGATGCTGGGGTAAGCAGTGGAGGTGGGGTCATCTATTCTGGAACTATCTGGAAGGGAGCCAACAGGCTTTGTTGAATTGGACATGGGTACAAGAAGAAGAGACTCAATAAAGATGACTAGATTTTAGGCCTGAGCAACTGGGGAAAAAAAAGGTTGCTGGCTTTGACTGAGAACAGGAAGGATGTTGGCAGACCTCCCATGATGAGAACACAGACCCTCTTTGGCTCTGCCCACATGGAGAAGGCGGGTGGGCAGGAAGGTTCATGGGATTAACATTCAGGAGGGTGCTCTGGGACATGAACTCAGGAGACACTGGTTTATCAATGGCAGGTACAACCGGAAGCCTGAAAAACCTGCAAGTGAGCTGATGACCTAAAGTTGTTCTCAGGTGACAGAAGGCTGGGGCAAGTGTTAGTCCCTGCCTTGCTGCTATCTACTGCCACTTCTCTAAGATAGTCACTTTCTGCTCTGAAAAACCAGGGGCAGACTAGGGACGTGAACTGACTCTAAGAATCAAGAATGCAGAGCATTGTGAGAGTTCAAGATCATTATGCATTATGGGCAAGGACCTGTGCCACGTAGCTCAGGGTGAAATAAAATCTAAGACAAAGGGCCCTGAATGGGCAGGAATGGAGGAGTCTATCAGCACTCATTTAGTTTTCAGTCCCTAAAATTCATCTCCCATTGCTACCATTCACTCCATTGAAATTGCTCTCAACAAAATCATCAATGACTGGTTATCGGCCACCTGGTCCCCAAACCAGAAATCTGGGAACATTTCCTCTCCCTTATTCCCTTATTTCTTTTCTTTTCTTCTTTCTTTCTTTCTTTTTTTTTTTTTTTTTAGACTGATTCTCAATCTGTCGCCCAGCCAGAGTACAGTGGCGCGATCTCAGCTCACTGCAACTTCCGCCTCCCGGGTAAGTGATTCTCCTGCCTCAGCTTCTGGAGTAGCTGGGATTACAGATGCGTGCCACCACACCCAGCTAATTTTTGTATT
>CAUYLG010017165.1:0-15330 GCA_963573385.1 Cacajao melanocephalus
GTGAGAGTCAGCTGTTTCTTTCTCTCTCCTCCTGTTTCTCTCTCTCTTTAAATAAATCACTTTCTACAAACACTTTTGAGTCCAACATTTACTGTGTACTGAGCTGTGGTCCTCTCTCATTCTTGAGAGGGCAGGAGACCAAGAACCTGGAGAAACGTCCTCTCAGGGCAGCTTAGGGCACCCTGAACCCCTGAACCCCAATATTACAATCTCAGCTATTTAGGAGGTTGAGATGGGAGAATCACTTGAGCCTGGTAAGTCAAGGCTGCAGTGAAGGGAGATCAGGCTACTGCACTCCAGCCTGGGGGGCAATGGCACTGAGACCATCTCAAAAATAAATAAATAAACAATAAATAAAATGTGTGTATGTGTGTGTATATATAGAAAATCCTGTAGGACATTAAAAAAAACAATACTTGTGATTCTACCAAAAAAAAAAAAAAAAAAAAAAAAAAAAGGAAGGAAAGAGCCTATAATACAGCACCGGTGATTTTCAGTAACATGTCTGTATCAGTCAGGGTCCTGATAGGAAAGGGATAGCACACCCAGCTGGGATTTTTTAAAAGTATGTGTTTATTAAAGGAATTATTTATAGAGTTGCAGGTGGATTAAGGGATTAAGAGGCCCAACAAGGAATGTTGAGGCATCCAGGGATTAGTAACAGTGGGAAGTCATTAATTTACACATCCGAAGGGCAGGAGAGGAAATGGTATTATCCCAGCCAGTAAGAGTGGTGACCTTGGAAGAGGCCTCCAACAAGAGCTGTGGCTGTCAAAGAACCCAGCTACTGTCAGCATAGTCAGCTGGATGAAGCCTCAGTGGGAGAAAACGCTCCTAGAAGCCAGAGGGCAATGGAGGAGGATGCAAGGTCACCCCTGCTAAGGCACAGAGCAGGGTGGAGAATGGATCTGGGGGCAAACTGAGAAAAATAACCTATTATCTAGCAAGGCCAAATATAAGGGTGATAATTAAGAGTCAAATAAGTATCCATTACGTAATAGGAACAAGACTACATCTAATAAACAGCAATACCTTAGGAAACAACTGACATATATAGTATTGCCATATATATTTTAGTTTTGAAGTAAAACTTATGAAAGACATTTTAACATACGTCTCTGATTTATAGACTGATTAGGCTCTCATTCTTTTCTATAAAAAATAGTTAAGAATTTGCTGATTTTTTTTTTAAGTTTTTAAATTTAGAAAACAATAGAAGGCGAGGCACGGTGGCTCATACCTGTAATTCCAGCACTTTGGGAGGCCAAGGCAGGCAGATCACCTGAGGTCAGGAGTTCGAGACCAGCCTGACCAACATGGTGAAACCCTGTCTCTACTAAAAATACAAAATTAGCTGGGCATGGTGGTGTATGCCTGTAATCCCAGCTACTCGGGAAGCTGAGGCAGGAGAATCGCTTGAACCTGGGAGGTGGAGGCTGCAGGGAGCCGAGATCGTGCCACTGCACTCCAGCCTGGGTGACAAGAGTGAAACTTCATCTCAAAACAAACAAACAAACAAATACACAATAGTGACATGGTCACTATGTTGCCTAGGCTGGTCTTGAACTCCTGAGTTCAAGTGATCCTCCTGCATCAGCCTCCTAAAGTGCTAGGATTACAGGTGTGCGCCACCACACCCAGACTCTTTGATGCTTCTTTTTAAACTTTTTGTTTAGAAATAATTTTAGGCTTATTGAAAAGTTGCAAATATAAGATGGAGCGTTCCTACATACTGTTTACCTGGCTTCCCTCTAATGTTAATAACTTATATAAGCATACTACAATTATCAATGCCAGGAAGCTACCATTGTTACAACAGTATTAACTAAACTTATTCATTTCACCAGTTTTCTCCCTAAAGTCCTTTTTCTGTTTGTTTGTTTGTTTGGCTCCAATATCCCACTCTGAATTTTGTTGTGTTTCATTAGACTTCTCCAATCTGTGACAGTTCCTCATTCTTTCCTCGTCTTCAAATGATCTTTGACACCTCTAATGAATCAGTTATTTTGTAGAAACCATCTCAATTTGGATTTGTCTGATGTTTTCTCGAGATTAGACAGAACTGCATTTTTAGCAAGAGTATGCTGGAGTCATGTATCTTTCTCTGTAAAAAATTTCAGGGGACCAGTGATGATGTTAATGTGTCTTAGAAACAGAGTCTTACTCTGTTTGCCAGATTGGAGTGCAGTTGCAGCATCATAGCTCATTATAGCCTTGAACTCCTGGGCTCAAGTGTTCCTCCTACGTCAGCCTACCAACTAGCTAGAACTATAGGCATGTATCACCATGCTTTGCTCATTTTCAAAAATTTTTTTCTTTTCTTTTGTAGAAGCAGGGGACTTGCTATGCTGCACAGGCTGGTCTTGAACTTCTGCTCTTAAGTGATACTTATGCCTCAGCCTCCCCAACTGCTGGTATCATAGGCATGAGCCACTGTGGCTTGCCTATTATTCCTAAAGATAACGAAACTTTCCCCACCTTTTTTTTTTTAATTTGAAGAACTATTGGATTTTCAGAATACTTACAAATATAGTCATATGATTTTTGACAAAGGAATAAAAAATTTAAATTTGTTTAATACTAGAACATTAGACTGACTGTTTCTTTCATTAGTCTTCAAGTGCTGGCAATGTGCTGGAACAGTCTTTAAAGGCAAATGATAGCTCACTCTGAAGTACTAATTTAAGAGCATGGCATGTTTCCAAAACTCATTTAAGAAACCAAGTGGTTAATTAAAACTTCAATCAGATTATTTGAGTGGGTTTTAATAAGTGTGCTGTGGTGCAGGCAAAAATGATGATGGAATATCCTTTGAAAATTTTATGTCATTATTTTGGGGACCAATCCAAATATCATTTACTACAGATAAATAATGATAAAATGAATAACTATAATGATGACAGCAATTTTGAGCTAAGAATTTGTCAATTAAATTGTTGTGAATACCTTCTGAATAAATGTTAAATTTAAGTGAACATGGAAAATGGCACATTATCTAAATTACGTTTTTATTGGCATAGATAATAGTGTAACATTACCCAAAATGACTAAGGATCAGAAGGCTAAACAGACCCAAGCATTAGATACGTAAATACTTAATAATTGCCTCTAATAAAAAGAGAGTTTAAAATAAATTATGTCTTTGAATTGTAATTTTTTATAATAAAAATGAGAATTAAAACTAAAGATTTAATAAGTTATAATCTTTTTAAAAGAGATTTTAATTCTGTACCCTCTTTGTATCTGATTCCAATTTCCCAGAGGCAACCATCTTCAGCTCTTTTTAGCTCTTATAGTATTTACTTCCATATATGCAAATACTCTTGCTCTGTGATATGGTTTGGCTGTGTCCCCACCCAAATCTCATCTTGAATTATAACTTCCACAATTCCCACGTGCCCTGGGACGAAGCCAGTGGGAAGTAATTGAGTCACAGGCGGTTCTTTCCCGTGCTGTTCTAGTGATAGTGAATAAATCTCCTGAGATCTGATGGTTTTTAAAATGGAGTTTCCATGCACAAGCTCTCTCTCTTTGCCTGCTGCCATCCACATAAGATATGACTTACTCCTCCTTGCCTTCTGCCATGATTGTGAGGCTTCCCAGCCATGTGGAACTGTAAATCCATTAAACCTCTTTATTTTGTAAATAGCACAGTCTTAGGTATGTCTTTATTAGCAGCGTGAAAATGGACTAATATAATAAATTGGTACCAGGAGAGTGGGGTGCTGCTGAAAAGATACCTGAAAATGTGGAAGTGACTTTGGAACTGGGTAACAGGCAGAGGTTGGAACAGTTTGGAGGGCTCAGAAGACGACAGGAAAATGTGGGAAAGTTTGCAACTTCCTAGAGTCTTGTTGAATGGCTTTGAACAAAATGCTGATAGTAATATAAAAAAGGAAATTCAGGCTGAGCTGATTCAGATGGAGATGAGGAACTTGCTGGGAACTGGAGCAAAGATGACTCTTGCTATGTTTTAGCAAAGAGACTGGTGGCATTTTGCTCCTGCCCTCGAGATTTGTGGAACTTTGAACTTAAGGGAGATTTAGGGTATCTGGCAGAAGAAATTTCTAAGTAGCAAAGCTTTCAAGAGGTGACTTGGGTGCTGTTACATACATTCAGCTTTTTTTTTTTAATTTATTTTTATTTATTTTTTAAGACGAGGTTTCACCATGTTGGTCAGGCTGGTTTTGAACCCCCGACCTCAGGTGATCCCCCCACCTTGGCCTCCAAAGTGCTTGGATTACAGGCGTGAGCCACCACGCCCGGCCCCCTACGTTCAGTTTTAAAAGGGAAACAGGTCATAAAAGTTCCAAAAATTTGCAGACTGATGATGGCATAGAAAAGAGAAACCTGTTTTCTGAGGAAAAATTCAAGCTGGCTGCAGAAATTTGCATAAACAGCGAGGACCCAAATATTCATCCTCAAGACAATGAGGAAAGTATCTCCAGGGCACATCAGAGACCTTTGCAGTAGCCACTCTCATTACAGACCCAGAGGCTGAGAAGGAAAATGTGATTTAATGGGCTGGGCCCAGGGTCCCTCTGCTGTGTGCAGTCTAGGGATTTGGTGCCCTGTGTCCCAGCCACTCCAGTTGTGACTGAAAAAAGCCAAGGTACAGCTTGGGCCATGGCTTCACAGGGTGCAAGCCCCTAGGCTTGGCAGCTTCCACATGGCATTAAGCCTGTGGGTGCACAGAAGTCAAGAACTGAAGTTTGGGAACCTCTGCCTAGACTTCAGAAGACGTATGGAAACACCTGGATGTCTAGGCAGAAGCTTGCGGGACTCTCATGGAGAACCTCTGCTAGGGCAATGCAGAAAGGAAATTTGAGGTCAGAGCCTCCACACAGAGTCATTGCCTAGTGGAGCTGTGAGAAAAGGGTCACCATCCTCCAGACCCCAGAATGGTAGATCCACTGACAGTTTGCACCATGCTCCTGGAAAAGACATAGACACTCAATGCCAGTCCATGAAAGCAGCTAGGAGGGAGGCTGTACCCTGCAAAGCCACAGGGGTGGAGCTGCCTAAGACCAGGGGAACCCATCTCTTGCATCAGCATGACCTTCATGTCAGACATGGAGTCCAAGGAGATAATTTTGAAGCTTTAAGATTTGACCACCTTGCTTGATTTCAGACTTGCATGGGACGTGTAGCCCCTTTGTTTTGGCCAATTTCTCCCATTTGGAATGGCTGTATTTACCCAATGCCTGTACCCCCATTGTATCTGGGAAGTAACTACTTGCTTTTGATTTTACGGGCTTATAGGAGAAAAGGACTTGCCTTGTCTCAGACGAAACTTCGGACTGTGGACTTTTGAGTTAATGCTGAAATGAGTTAAGGCTTTGGGGGACTATTCGGAAGGCATGATTGGTTTTGAAATGTAAAAAGAACGTTAGATTTGGGAGGGGCCAGGGGCGGAATGATATGTTTGGCTGTGTCCCCACCCAAATCTTATTTTAAATTGTAACTCTCATAATTCCCATATGTTGTCGGGGAAACCTGGTGGGAAGTAATTGAGTTATGGGGATGGATCTTTCCCATGTTGTTCTCCTGATAGGGAATGAATCTCACAAGATCTGATGGTTTTAAAAACAGAGTTTCCCTACACAAGCTCTCTCTCTGCCTGCTGCCATCCATGTAAGATGTGACTTGCTCCTTCTTGCCTTCCACCATGCTTGTGAGGCCTCCCCAGCCATGTAGAATTGTGTAAGTCCAAAAACCTCTTTCTTTTGTAAATTGCCCAGTTTCAGGTATGTTTTTATTAGCAGTGTGAAAATGGACTAATACACACTGTTATTTAAAGTTGTTTAATATTAGCTATTGACTTTTTACCATGGAAGGTGGGGTTTAGCTTACCTATAGTTACATCCCTCCTTCCATTTCCCCTTTTCTAACACATTGTGATTTTACCATAATTCTTGGTAAGATGATATTCAGCATTTAAAATACTAGGAGTACGTGAAAATTACTTGTAATTAAGCCATGTAAGGGGATTATGATTCCATTTCCTGCTTTGAGAAACTATTTGTTTTTCTTGGAATTCCTAATTGTCTCTGTTGTTTGCTTAGTTTTATAACATTAATCCTAAACCTCTCTGCTAGAAGTGTCACACCATAAAGTGATACAACAATTGTTATCTTTCCTTCTCTTTTCTCTCCTCCTTCCCTCCTTCCTTTCCTTTCTCTTCCTCCCTCCCTTTTTCCCCCTCCCCCTCCCTCCTTCCCTCCTTTCTTTCTTTTCTTTCCTTCTTTCTTTCTCTTTCTTTCTTTTTCTTTCTCTTTCTTTTCTTTATTTTTCTTTTCTCTCTCTCTCTCTCTCTCTCTCTGTCTCTCTGCACTCCTGGTGCTCTTTCTTACTTCAATCTGGACTGGTTGCTCTCTCAACCAGCCTGCTATACAGTTCTTATCCTGGGATCTTCCTTCACTTTCATACTGAGTATCCCATTTGCTTTTCCTTACAGTTTATTGGCTTGCTTGTATTTGCTGGACCACTTCCTCTAGTATCTTCTTGGAAAAAGTAAATAAGAATTAACCTCACAAGTTTGGAAGTTTCTTAATCTATCATTGCATTTACTTGATAATTTGGCAAGATATAGAATGCTGGGTTTGAAATAATTTTTCCTCAGTACTGTGAAAGCTGCTTACTATTATCTTCTAGCCTTAAAGCTGCTGTTGAGAGACCAGTGACATTCTGATTTCTGATGCTGTGTGTTTGACTTGTATCGTTTTCTGTACTGAAAGCTTTAGGCTATTCTTTTTGTCCTAGTGATATGAAATTTCAGAATTTATGCATTTTCCCATCTATTGTATGGGTATTTGATGGGTCTTTTTAATGTGGAAAGATATATTCTTTAGATGTAGGAAATTGTATTTAATTTTTAAAAACAATCTTTCAAATTTAGTATTCTCTTTTTTCTCTTTCTGGGACTACTCTTAATCATATGCCCGTCAGTACTTGTAGGTCATTTTCCTTGGGTTGGTCAGTTTCCCACATTAGGAATTCTCTGGGCTGCCAGTGTTTGAAGGCCAGGCTGCCAGTGTTTGAAGGCCCAATAAAAGAAAATGGCTATGAAATTTCACCATTCAGTATATGAACACTCACCCATCCATCAACTGAAAGTGGAAGCCTCAAGCTCAGAGACTGTCTTTCTGGTTCAACTTCACCAGAAAATAAGTTTCTCATCAAACAAGTTAGAGGGCAAAGTAATCATTTAGCTGTCTAGGGTACAGGAGGAGACATGGGGGTCACATGGCTTTCTATAGACTTTCAACCAATTCTACTATTTTGGTCACACTCTCACCTCCATGAAAGTTACTGTGTACTTCCAAGTTCTGAACTTTTCCAAGGTCCTGGGGTTTGCTTGTTGTTGGAATTCCCTCATTGCCTGGTTTTGGTTTCCCTTTCGTGGGATTGGTTAAGTCGGTTACCATATACTCAACTGATTTCTTTCATTAAAAAATTTCTATTCATCTGTCTCCATTACAATTTTTTTCCTTGTAACATTTTACTTTTTGAACTCTTAACTATTATTTGAGGATGATTTAGAGAGAAGAGAGAATACAGGTTTAAGAAACTATGTCTACTGCATCTTTATTACAAGGCTATATGTAATATATATGTATAATATACAATATTATATTCAGTCATCATAGAGACTGTCAAAAATTGCTAATGTCAACTATATTGCAAGTCTTCATGGCAAGGTATTGGGAAATGTTTTCAATTAGCAATAATTGTGCCTCAGATAAACCTCATTGGCTATGATACTGCCACTGTGCAAAGCTTATGTTTAATATTTTAAATGTGGATTATGAGAGACTATAAGAAACATTTTGCATGAAATAAATAATCTGACAGGAATCTTTGCCTCCTGAGATTTTTCATGTAAATATACATTTTACAGCTAGAAGATCGCATGGCTTTACCACATAGATTCATTGTTTAGCGTATTGACAGTAAAAAACACAAAAGAAAGACGTTAAAAGTTATTAATACTCCCACCATTTAAAAAGAATAATCAATTATTATGCAGAGTGAAAAGTAAAAGTACAATTCCCACTTCCAGAAAGATGGAGTAGATTACTTTTTCCTGTTCTTCCCACTAAGAACAACTAAAAACCTTCAACATTATATACCAAACAAACCTAAGAGAAGAGTTTGAAGTGGGAAGAGAGGAAAGCGGAGTGGCTAGGAACCTAGGAACCTGAGGATCAACATGCTGGTGAGTTCCCCGGGGTTTTCTTTTTGCCTTCTATATCCCAGCCCTGGAGCTTAAAAACATGGTTACCCAGAAACACTAACTGGCATCGACAAAACAAACCACCAAACAAACAACCCCGACAAAAGCCTGCTCTCTATAGCCAAAGGATTAGGAAAGAGGCAACCTATAAAACCAGAAATCTTTTAGACAATATTCACCCTGTCATAGCCAAACACCACAGAAAAAACTGTGGCCCCACCCTCACCTATACCAGCGAAGGCCACGTGGTAGAGCCCAGCCTTCCCGCCTCAACAGGCTGTCACTTTTATTCCTGGGATAGGTAACAAGGCAGGCTCCCTGCTGTGTCACTGTAGACCACGTGGAGAGTCTGGACATCAACCTCCACCAGGCAGCAAAGGAGCTACCTACCCCTTCCCACCGATTTGGTGTCAAAGCAGGCCTATTGGAGTCATGACATTCACCATTACGCAGCAGTAATGAGACCGCCCCACCATGGATAGCTGGAACTCCCACTGCTGCCCCACTCTTGAAAATACAATTTATCAAAATATGTAGGACACAGCTAAAGCAGTGGGGAAGAAATTTATCGCATGGGATGCTTACATTAAGAAAGAGAAAAAGTAGCAAATTAGTAACCTAAGTTCCCACCTCAAGAGCCCGGGGAAAAAAAAAGAGCAAAATAAACCCAAAGTATGCAGAAGGAAGGAAATAATAAAGAGCAGAAATCTGTGAAATTGAAAACAGAAAGCAATAGAGAAAATCAGTGAAACAAAGAGCTAATTTTTTTTTCTTTTTTTGGTAAAGGTCAATAAATTTGACAAACCTCTAGCAAGACTAACAAAGAAAAGGGGAAGACACAAATTACCAATATCAGGAATAAAATAGGGGATATCACTCCAGATTCTGCACCTGTCAAAAGGGTGAGGAAATACTATAAACACTTGTCACAAATAAGTTTGAAAACTTAAGAAAAATAGAACAATTCCTCAAAAAACACGAACTACCACAACTCACCCCAAATAAAATAGATAATTTGAATATCTTTGACATTTTCAAGAAAATCAGACTCATAATTAAAAACTCCCAACAAAGAAATGTTCAGGCCCTGATGGTTTCAGTGGATAATTCTATGAAATGTTTAAAGAAGAATTAATATCAATTCTACACAATCTTTCCCAAAAAATAGAAGAGGGGAAGTTTACAAATTCATTTAATAAAACTACTATTATCCTGATACCAAAACCAATGACAATACACAATATGAAAATGAAAACTGTGGACCAATATCCCTCATGAATATAGATGTAAAAATCCTTAATAAAATATTAGCTAATAGAATTTAGCAAGATACAAAAGGAGTTATATACCATGACTGGCAATATTTATTCCAGGGATGCTAGGCTGGTTCAATATTTAAAAATCAATCAGTGTAATCTGTCATGTTAACAAGTTAAAAAAGAAAAATTACATTATTATATCAATTACTGTAGAAAAAGCATTTATAAAAATTTGACACATTCATGATAAAAACTCTCGGAAAAATGGTATAGAGAGAAACTTCCTCAACTTTATAAGGAGCAAGTATATACCTATATCTAACTTTATACTCAATGGGTAAAAAATTAAATGCTTACCTTTTATGATGGGGAAAAAGGCAAGTATGTCCAGCCTTATCACTCTTATTCAACATAGTGGAATAAGCTGTGAAAAGGAAATAAGTATATAAACTGGAAGGAAAGAAATAAAATTATCCCTGTTTGCAAATGATATGATTGTCCACATATAAAGTCCTAAGGAATCCACAAAAACAATTTCCTAGAACTAGTAAGTGAATTCAGCAAGGTCACAGGATTTGAAATAAACATAAAAAAATCAATTGTATTTCTATACCAGCAGTGAATTCCTGGACACTGAAATTCAAAATACAATAATACCATTTTGAATGGCAAAAAAAAAAAGGAAATATTTAGGTGTAAGTCTAAAAAACACGTACAGGACTTGTATGCTGAAGACTACACAGTGCTGATGAGAGCAACTGAAGAAGATATACATAAATGGATAGGCATTCCATGATCATGGATTGGAAGATTCAATATAGAGAATATATCAATTCTCTCCAATATTTTTCTTTTCTTCTTTTATTTACATTTTATATAAAAATTTTAAATAGAGATGGGGTCTTGCTATGTTGACCAGGCTGGTCTCAAACTCCTGGCTTCAAGCAATTGTCCCATCTCAGACTTCCAAAGTGCTGGTATTACAGGTATGAGCCACTGTGCCCAGCCAGCTCTCTCCAAATTGATATGCAGGTCAATTTCTTTAAAAAAAAATTTTTTTTTTTTTCAGATGAAGTCTCAGTTTGTCACCCAGGCTGGAGTGCAGTGGCACAATCTCGGCTCATTATGACCTCTGCCTCCTGGGTTCAAGAACTTCTCCTGCCTCAGCCTCCTGAGTAGCTGGGATTACAGGCGTGTGCCACCATGCCTGGTTAATTTTTGTATTTTTAGTAGAGACAAGGTTTTGCCATGTTGGCCAGGCTGGTCTCGAACTCCTGGCCTCAAATGATCCACCCACCTCCGTCTCCCAAAGTTCTAGTATTACAGGTGTAAGCCACCGTGCCCAGCTGCAGGTCAATTTCTGTAAGAATTCCCAGAAGACTTTTTTGCAGATATGTATAAGATTATCTTAAAATTTTTATGAAGGGGCAAATACATAAGAATGTATAAAACAAATTTGAAAAAGAGGAATTAGTCTGCTTAATTTCGAGACTGATTTTATAGCTATAGTAATCAAGATTGTGTGGTATTGCAGAAGGGAGAGACAGATAGACCTGAGGAACAGAATCCAGAAGAGAATCCAGAAATTGCCCCACACAAATATACCCAACTGACTTGATAAAGGTGTAAAATCAATTCAATAAAGGAAAAACAGTCTTTTCAACAAGTGGTGCTGGAGCAATTGAACATCCATAGGCAAAAAAAGAGGCAATTTCAAAAGGTTACATACTGTATGGTTCCATTTATATAACATTCTTGAAATGACAAATTACAATTGACCCTTGAACAACATGAATTTGAACCACACAGGTCCACTTATTTTTTAATTTTACTTAAATGTTTTGCTTTTGAAATGAAAACTCCTATATTTATTACTGAATCCAGCCAACCAGTGCACCTGCAGCACATACACAGAGAAAAAATATATATTCCCAATAAAACATGTCCAACTGTCCAGATAGTGGTGACATTCTCAGCTTGATATGGTAAGATGGTTGTGACCTTGACACAGCGTAAATATGTGTGCTATCTCACATGCGGTTCCTTATAGACCCAGCTTGGTTCTTCTCCAATGTCTTCTTTTGTACCAGATTTTATTACCAGTTTTCACTGAATGCACTGGGGAATGGGACGATTTTGCTTTTGTTTCTTGGCCAGGAAGTGCTTAATCCCGAAAGTCTTGTGAGAAGGTATGGCGGTAAGTGGAGTCAAGCACACACCATGATGGCAGAGAAAAAAAGAGAGCTAACATTTTTAAATTTTAATTTTTATTGCAATAGTTTTTTGAGTACAAGTAGTTTTTGGTTACTTGGATAAGTTCTTTAGTAATGATTTCTGAGATTTTGGTGCGCCCACTTTTTAAAAAATTACACTTTTTATTTGGAGTTAATTGTAGATTCACATCCAGTTGTAAAAAGTAATACATAGAGATCCCATGTACCCTTAACCAGGTTCCCCCAGTAGTAGCATCTTACAAAATTACAACACAAAATCACAACCAGGGTGTTGACACTGATATAGTCAAGAACATTTCCATGACCACAAAGATTGCTCATACTGCCCTTTTTACAGCCACATCCACTGCTCACCATCTCCTCATAGTTACTAATCTTTTCTGTTTCTATGTGGACGACCCTTGAATGATGCAAGGGTTGGGAGACAGTTGAAAACCTGCATATAACTTCTGACTACCTCAAAACTTGACTACTAATTGCTTACTATTGACAGAAAGTCTTACCAATAACATGAACCGTCAAGTAACAGGTAAATAGACTAGTATCCACACACATTGTATGCATTAGATAATATGCAGTAATAATATGTCCCAGACAGCTTTCCAGGTCAGTGCACCTAGTACCTTTCTTTTTTTTTAAATGACTATAGGGTGGTCCATTGCAGAAATATAGAATTTGTTTTTCCTATTGACGGGCTTTCATATTTGTTATGAGTTGAATTGTGTCCTTCACAAAAAGCTATGTTGAAGTTGTAATCCCCTCTACCTAGGAATGTGACCTTGTTTGGAAATAGGAACTTTATAAGGTGATTGAGTTAAAATAAGGTCCTTGGGGTGGGCCCTAATCCAATATGTCTAATGACCTGTAAAGAGAAAAATGTGGACGCAGAGACAGACATGCACACAGGATAGACTGTGAAGGCAGGGGCTTGGAGGGATGCATCTACAAGCCAAGGAACACAGAGATTGCTGGCAACCACAGAAACTAGGAAGAGGCAAGGAAGGATTCCCCTTCAGGTTTCAGAGGAAGCATGGCCCTGTGGACACCCTGATTTTGGATATCTAGTTTCCAGAACTCTGAGACCATACATTTTTGTGGCTTAAAGTCACCCAGTTTGTGGTACTTCATTACAGCAGCAGCTCCAAGAAATGGATACAATGAGATTCCAAATTTTTACTCTTATAAACCGAGGCAATGAAAATTCTTATACACATATCTTTACATGCTCATATTATTTCTGTAAGACAGGTGCAATTTATGAATCATGCTGTATGTATATGATACATGTTAGTATGCATATGATACACTCCCAAATTACCCTTGTGAGCATTATTTTAATGTGTGAGACCTGGAGAAATTTTATGTTATGAGGATTAGGGCTGGAGTTGCAGGTTCCATTGAAAGCCACTTCTCCATATGGTAGTTATCGTACTGCCTAGCTAGACATTTTAATATCAATTATGTGTAAATAAGGTATTATTGCTTACCAGTTAACACTGACTTATTCTTAGAGAAAAGTCATACTTTCACACTACCATCTTTGGATTCAATAGCAGAGACAAAAACAAATAGGGGACTTAACATAATACTTCAGAGCCAGCCTTAGGTCTAATTTCAGTCAAAGGTTGGGTTGGTCTCTGTTCCTAGCCTGACTTTTCTAGGCTCTTGCTCTAGACCCTTCATAAATGCCGCTTTACTCCCTTTTTCTCCGTCCGCATAAACTTGCCAAACTTATTTTCTAAAAAAAAGAAAAACTATAGTAATAATCATTTATAGAACTTTACATATTTAGCCAAATATGCATTTTCTTTTACAAAATTTGCCTTATAAGACTGGAATTTTATGCATTAATGAGCAGACTAGGGGAGTGTGTAGAAAAATTAAAGAGCAATCCTAATGCACTAAAAAAATCAGACTGCAGGATGGCGCGGTGGCTCAGCTTATAATCTCGGCGCTTTGGGAGGCCGAGGCAGGCAGATCACTTGAGGTCAGGAGTTCAAGACCAGCATGGCCAACATGGCAAAACTCTGTCTCTACCAAACATGCAAAAATTAGTCAGGCATGGTGGTACTCGCCTGATGTCCCAGCTACTTTTGTGGCTGAGACCCAGAGAATCGCCTGAAACCAGGAAGCAGAGGTTGCAATGAGCCAAGATCGCTCCACTGTACTCCAACCTTAGCAACCGAGTGAGACTGTCTCAAGAAAAGAAAAAGAAAAAAGAAAAACATCAGACTGCAGAGGATCCCTTGTCCTGTATGGGCCTGGTTAGCATGGTATTTCCTACCTGCCTTCTATTTCTGAACCCATAGGCTGTGCATATCCATGATGTATTTAGGGTGACAGACCAATCTTCAGCCACCTGTGAACTCTTTCCTTTCCTTGCCCAGCAAAAATTCCAGCAAAGGAGAAGAAAGAAGGAGTTTCAACAAGCAGACAAGTGACTGAGCAACTCACCTACTTCTCGGCTGAGTTAAGTCTTTATTCTCCTGTTGCCCCTTGAAATGCAGTAGGCAGCACATGTAGCCAGTGAATGGAAAAAGTTATTGGAGAATAAGCTATGAAGAAATGTTGAGGTCCAAACTCAGCTTCAAAGAAGGCCTCACATTGTCCCTTGCTTGATCTCAGCTCAACTCCTCTCTTCTGGGTGTTTCTTACCTGCTTTTCTCTTCTTGTCCTGAGGTTTCTTTTGCTGCTGACAACATAAATTACTGATTTAGTAAGGGCTGGATTGAGCTTTGGAATAAAGTTCAAGCTAGGCGCGGTGGCTCACGCCTGCAATCCCAGCACTTTGGGGGCTGAGGCACATGGATGAGATCAAGAGATTGAGACCGGAGAGATCCAAGATGGCGATTAACAACAGCTCAGGATTGCAGCTCCCAGTGAAAGCGCAGAGAGCAAGTGGACACCGTACTTTCAGACGAATTTTTGTTGCCCACAGACTGGGAGATTCCCGGTGGAGGAGCCACATGGGTCGTCAGTGTGACTTTTTAGGCCGGCGCCCCAGCACAGCGCTTCTCGGTGCGGAGTATACGGGACGGAGTGCCCTTTGAGTCCGGCTTGGCTGGTCCCATCCCCACAAGGAGAACAGCAATTGGAAGCGCTGAGGACTGAGAATTTCACAGTAATCACAGCTGAACTGGGAAGGTCCAGATCTGCGGGGAAGGGGCGTCCGCCAAAGGAAAACTAAGAAACAGAAAAAACTTCATCACCGGGCGGAGCGATCCAAGATGGACGATTAACAACAGCTCAGGATTGTAGCTCCCAGTGAAAGCACAGAGAGCGAGTGGATGCTGCAATTTCAGACGAATTTCTGTGGACCACAAACTGGGAGATTCCCAGCGGAGGAGCCACACGGATCGCCAGCGCGACTCTTTTGGCCTGTGCAGCTGTTTTGCTGGCGCCCCGGTGCGGCGCAGCGCTTCTTGGTGCGGAGTATATGCAGCTGGGGGCCCTTTGAGTCGGGTCCCGTCCCCACAAGGAGAACAGCAATTGGAAGCGCTGAGGTCTGAGAGTTTCACAGTAAGCACAGCTGAACCCGGGAAAGCCAAGCTCAGTGGGAAAGGGGCATCCGCCAAAGGAAAACTAAGAAACAGAAAAAACT